>BJBW01021785.1:0-13555 GCA_004320125.1 Scolopax mira
CAGGGCAGGCTGCAGCACAGGGCTCGTAGTGACTGTTGGCAGAGCATGCTAGAGCTGTGTAATAAAAGATAAACCTCCTTATTAATCTTTTTTAACTGCTGAAGTACTGGGTTTTGTTTAATATGATATTCGGCTTTGTTTTGAAATATTTGGAAACATCTTGATCATCTGAGGCAGTTTGATGTATGCCTTTGCTCTCTTACTACCCTTTAATTTCTTTTGATGTTTGCGCTATTTAAAGTTGCCCTAATAGAGATTTTCCTAGGAGACCTCTTATTTCTGAAGAGTATTCCTTTGAATTCTTGTGTAGTGATGAGTTCTTGGTATTATGTTAGTTATTTGTTCTAGACATGTGCCATATTTATGTGTAGACCTGGTATTTAATTCTAATCATATTGTAGCTTCTTAATTAATTTTTTTTCACTTCACTCAGGTCTCTAATATTTGTCAAATAATCAGGATGTACAAGTGCTCTATTCTCTTTTCGATCTTGTTATGTACACAACATGTAGATTCCCAAGCTCATTATACATTTTAAACACAAATGTTTTCATTTGAGAAAATGCCAGAACTGAAGAACAATCTTTTTTCAGCTTCTGTATGTTTATGTGATGTCATTCAGTTTTTAATAACACATTTTTTCACCATATTTTTAGACTGCTTTTATAAGGAGACAGAGACCACACAATTACATTGTTCATTTCTCTGATCATCCTCCCACTTACAAAATTTGACCCAGCTGACTTATTGGTAATTAGTTGGTGAGTTTGGTAGAGGACAAAAGCATATTTAGATCCATTAAATGAAATAGGCACAAGGCAAAGAAGAGAGATCCTGCAAGCTTCTTCAACAGAAAGAACAGCTACAGAGAGGGCTCACTCCTGATTAGAAACTATAGAATCTATGGGAGAGAAAACCTCAGTAATGCAGCCAGCAGAGGAACTGCTCCAGCCGAAGACTGTGATCAAATGTGAAACAGAAGTCAGAAAGAATTCAGACTTCAGTTATTTCAGTGTTTACAGACAAGTCTCTTTCTTTAGTCTCCCAAACTTCTTCAGTGCAGAAGGCACATAGAACACTGGATCACTATTTCATGTTCCTTGCATTGCTTCAGGTGGAAGCAGATCTATTCAAGAATTTCAAACAGTATTTAAATCCTGTTCTAAAGGTAACTTTTTTTTCTATAATATATGCCTGAATGCTTGAGAAATGTTTTTTATTTAGTCTTTAACACATTCATAGAAGAAAGGTCATTATTCCCATTTAATCTGCAGTACCGACTTCTGTCTACTATTTTAATACTTTGACACCTTTTGTCCCTGTGTTTCTCTCTCTTCCTCACCCTCTCTGCCTTCTCCACTTCTATTATTGTGGTTACAATCTCCATTGCACAGGCTTCCTTATTAAGTTTTGGCCTTTAATTCCAGGCTGCCTACCTGTGTTGCCTCCTCTCCCTTCTGAAACTATGAATCACTCCACCCGTACAGGGCAGTGATGCTTCCCTCTGCATCCAGAGCCATGGATGGTTTGCACTCCTTCTTCTCTTATACATTCAGGATTTTGCACCACTGATAGTGTTTCAAATATTCTCTTTCTCCCGTGTACAGCTCTGCCTTTCATCTACTCTGGCTCATGTCCCTTTGATGTTCCTATAAGGTGTCAGCCCTGATGCACTTTTGCTGAGGTTGCTGCAGGAGGAGATAGCTTCTATTCTATTATCTGGGTGCTTGGCCACCATGCAGGATAGAGAGGCTGGGGCTGGAGAAAGTAGCTCAGGCTCTCAGCAGGGAAGGTAGGTAAAATCCTAACATGTCTACAAAGCATGTGCAAAATAAGTTATGTTTTGTTTTGTTTTTTCAAAAACACTTCTTCAGAAGGCAAAAAACTCTCTAAGTCAAATGTCCCTGACACACTTAATACCCCTGAAGAAAAATAAAAGGATACTAGAGGAATCCAAAGAAAAATCCTCAATTCTATTTTAAGCTGGGCTAGACAGTATTTTCTCCTTTCATCAGAAGCTAGCTAGCTAGCTAGAACTTTCATCAGAAGTTAACTATTTTCACTAGAATCTTCCCAAAAGAATCAAACTGAGGACATATATGTAACCCTGAAATCTTTAGCCTGATCAGTGAAGATTCACAATGTTATATGAATTCAAGAGTCTTGTAAAGCTCTGTCTTCAAGAGGTCCTAATTATATCCTCCTGACAAGTGCCTATTTCCAGTAATCTTTGATACATACGGCAGAAGGTTGCATTTCTCCATGGTGTCAGGTGGACTCCTGCAGCTTGGCACACGTCTGCATAAGCCTGCATGTTTTCACAGAGGGCTGCATTGTCCAGATGAAGTTCACAGAGATCGTACTGGCAGGCTTCAGAATAACTTTGTGGATCAACTACTGAGTGGCAATTCTGGAATGGACCATTTGGATCTGTGATCAGACCACAGTATTCATTGCTTTGGATCATATGTATTTCATCCACAGTGCAATTTGGGGTGTGGCCATCATCTGGCAAGCACCTAGTGTAGAAAAGAAAAAAAAGATATGGAAAAATTCAACCATGTACTTGGGATGCACTAGCACCTAAGATGCTTTTTAAGTCACATCTACCAAAACTACAGGGCTCTCTCCAGGCTAAGAGTGACATATTTTAATGCCCTACATTTCAAATACTTATGATAGAAAATCAGGTTTTAATATGATCTCACTCTTACAACCTTTGAGATGCCTGGAAGAAACCTAAATATGAATTTTGCCTTTCTTTTAAGTCAACCTTTCTACATGGAAGACACCTAGGAAGTACAAATAAAACGTAAAAGTATTCCAAGTTAAATCTCTATTGTAATTAGCTAAAATATTGTGAAATTATATAATGAATGGCAAAGTATTTCAGAAGAGTTTAAATAGGAACTTCAAGTATTAGCATTGTTTTATTCAAATTTCCTCTTTTTAAGAGCAGTTAAATTTGCTGTGAAACTTAATCCAGATAGATAAATTAGGCACACTGGCAAAGACTATATTTCATCCCTCCCAAGTGCCTGACATTTTTGGCTCACATAAACCAGTAATTTAAAACACCGTTTGCATCACCAACAGCTGAGACCTAACATCCTGGCTGGAGTCCTACCTGGAGTCATTGTAAACCTGCCAGCTGTTCCCGAGGCTGGACGAGTTTGCTTCCATCCCTCCACTTGGGTTAAGAAAGTCATCTTCTTTGTGCCCATTATAATTTCCACATATTCCACAGACTTTAGACATATAGGTATTAGGAAGAGTGATTTCTGCTCTGTGATTTCCATCAAACTTGACATTCAGCCCAAAGTCAGTAGTGACCACAACGTACTGCCCACTGAAGGAAATATTGACACCCTGTGCCAATGTCAAGGGCAGCACCTGGCTGACTCCATCAACCTGCAGGCACAGAGAAGGACAAGCATTATAACCATTTCAAAAGAAATATTTTTAATGGTGACCCTCTTAAATCACATCCCTATAATTGAACATAGGCCTTGCAGTGACTTTAATTATCATCTACTTTGAATGTTTGTTCTTATTACATATGTAAGAAAGCTTGGTTTACTTAGAAACTTATATATAATTAAAACAGTAAATACAGGGGAAAAGTATAAAAGGGAAGCTGTTAGACAAATGTGGGTATATGAGCTTACTATGTTTCTATGGTCAGATGGGAAAGGTCTCATGTACATTCAAAACTTTATCTCCTGTCATATCAATCATTGCACTATTTTCTTATAAAGAAGGTGGTGATGAAGTAAGGTGACCTATTCATATATTGGGGGTTTGAATCAAACATATCTGCTGCTTTGGCCCTTTATGGAATTGAGCCATAAAGAAGCCTTAAAATGCAATAGCTGGCCAAGTGACACAATCAGTGTGAGGAGAGTCATAAGATTGTCACTCAAGGACCCTTTTATCTGGCCCTGCTTTATGGTAAATGCCATGTTAAGTGAAGTTAGCAATGATGTGGAATAACTAGAAATTAAGAATAAGCATTCAGCTTTACAGGCTGTCACACAGGATTGGAAAATTACCACCAGCATGGATTTGTGCATGGCCTTTTTATTCCCTGATGCAGACCAAACTTGAGTATGGGGGCACACCAGAAAGGTAAGCTAGTCTATCAACCCCATCTGGAACATCAGCTCCAATGCCACATTTTAGCAATACAGCATAAAAATTTTGTCTATGTTTTCAGTCTTGAAATTACAATGTTTAAGAACTTCACACTACTCCTACTCCTACTCCTCAATACCTAACTGCCCTCTAAACATTACTGTATGTATGCTGGAAATCTGTAGTCACTGTATAACTGTATCATTATAATTGTATAATTTTTTCCTGCACACTATGAGTTACTGATGATAGATGCTGGGCTTCAGCCTTACCTTAACAATTCCATTTTTACCCAGATTGATCCTGTAGCCATATACATCAATGTCCATATATTGGACATAGGACACGCGAGTGTTGCTTCCCCTGTGCTCATTGGCTGCTTCCACGTTGAAGTAGGGCAGCGAGCTGTTGCTCTCACACAGCTTGGAAAGGGTGTAGGTGCAGGTGCCCATGAAGTCATGACGCTGCTTGTCAAATGTGTAGTAGTGAGGATCCCCATGTATACTGCAGATTGCTGCTGGAGAAGAAAAAAGGAATATGTTCTCACTAATAATGGATCTACCCAGAAAAGCCACCTCATGCCTTCATTGTGCAGTGAGAAAATACAATCATCCCCATTTTCTTGGCACCCCCATTTTCTTGGCATGATCTTAAAGATCCGTTCTAACCTAGACAATTCTATGATTCTACAGACTACATATGGAGAAACTAAAGCAGAAAAGGAAGATTTATATGCATAAGGCGATGCCACAGAGAGATACTCAAAGAAATTAACTGAAGCAAATAAGTAGCACTGGTAGTAACAAATTTAGGTGCCCTTCTAAATCCCATGGACTAGCATATGTGATTGGCTAAAATTACCTGTCACTGGAGGTGGTGTAGGTTCTGTTGGTGTAGGTGTTGGTGGTGTAGGGGTAGAGTCAGCTTCTGTTAGTAGAAAAGACAAGGTAGTAGATTGAGTTTTAACATTACATGTTGAACACTACATACACACCAACATACATGAATTTCCACTTTCTCTTCACCAACATAAAGTTAGAAGATTTTTATCGAAACAAGTGGAACTGCCTGTATTTAAAAACAAGGATGTGTGGGTCTTTCGAGTGCTTAGGAAAGCTCATCTGATTGTTAACTTGGTGACAGTGGCTGAGCTTGTGCCAGTGTGCTTCTCTGGAGCTGGAAGTGTATTTACAATTAGATATGTGACTCCCTCTGGCATGTATGTTAGGACATGAGGGTCATACTGTCTGCAAGAGTTAGCAGGTCTGGGAGTGAGTAGCCTACCAGCAGATGCCATATAGCAGAAAAAAAATAACTCTCAGGGCACTGGTGCTTTCTAATCAGTGAGTTTTGGTTTTTCTTCAAAATGCTTTCTTAAGCATGGGACAGCTGTAAGAGCTCTCTCCTGACAGACACAACAGTCATGTTGTGGAGCCTTCCCTCATGCCTGCTTCTGCTTGCAAACAAATTTTAGCATTTTTCCCATCTATTCTATACCCATCACAAAGATATATTCTAAAATAAGTAGTCCTCTTGTGTACTTGTACCTGTGAACTAGCAACACCAGGGTGAGTATTGTCTTGATATCACATTCATTCACCTAGTGACATGCAACTGAATGATGGATTTGAATCTCTGGAAATACAACAGACTGACTAAAATCTTAAGAGCACACGTGCATTCACTCCTGACCCTTTGGAGAAAACAGAACAACTCTCTTCATTCAGGGGCTCTCCTACTGCACCCTTGAGAGCTCTGTACAATGCGCTGAGTGCACAGTAACAGTCAGTGTACAAGGAGATAACCAAGTGATGAACTGATTAATGGAGAACAGCGCTTTCCAACCTACTTATAGATGCACTACAGGTATATAATCATCCAAGTGAATCCATAAGTAAGGCAGTCGGTATTCTGTGTTACTGACCTTGTTATTTATAGGTATTAAGTTGTAATATAGAAAATAAGTCATATGAGAACAAGTTAGAGATTTTTGAATAATGTCATAGTAGCTACACATTATGATGGTACTGCTTTTGTTCTAACCGTGGGATTCAAATTCAGCTGGATGTGGGGGCTTTGCAAAATACTTACTACAATTTAGAAAAAACCAATAGATTTCACATATCTTGAAGTCTAGTGTATATTGATAAATCTCTGCATAAAAGTATTCTGTTCACTTAAGGAGCTCTAACTTCAAAGCTGAAGCTATTTTATATTAACCTGCCTGAAAAGTGGGATCAGCTCCATTGCATGCACTGGTTTCTTATACACCTGCTGCATATTTGCCCATTTCACACATAGCTCCCTACTGCAATTTTAATGCAGGTTTTGCATATCTAGCCCAGAATTACCCTCTTCATTCTTTCAACTTTGTAAAAAAACTATCAGAAAATCCAAATAATGCCTTTAGTCTCATAAGGGATACTTCTCAACAAGCTTTAAGCTGACTTTGTTGTACAGCAGACCAAAAAAGCAGAAGAAAACCTCTTCTGAAGATTATTGTCCCTTAATATCTCAGGTGAAGAAGTTCTGCAAATGATGTTATGAAGGTCAAACTTCGTAACATAAAGACTGCTTACTGCAGTTGTCTTGGAAACTAATTTTTCATGTGACAACTGGAAATATATTTAGTTTTTCATTGGTTTGATTAAAGTGTCTATTCGATCAAACATTTTTTTAGAAGCAAAAAGGTTGAGAGGACCTTAACTTTTACTAGACCAAATAATTCACTTAACTTTCATCATATTCGTAGCCATATAATTTAAGAGAGAGAGAACACCACTTTTCTCTCATGTCTGGAGTTATATTAGTGCACTATTTATTGACTAAATAACATGCTAATATGCCTGGAAAAATGAAGAACTGACTTTCCTTGGGACCCCACTATTCCAAAGGGCCCCAAATATTTTACATAGAGTTTTATAGAAGATTGTATGTTCTGAGGATATAGACCTGAATGGAAATCTTCATCTTGGCTAGAATGAATTTGAAACATTTTATTGTCATTATATAAGTAGCATTTCACAGAGAATGAGGCTTATTCATACCTAGTAACAATTTCTATATAATTTTCAGCAAATTTCTTGTTCAATTCACATTTTGTGAGTATTACATACTTTTCAGTTAAGATGGGACAAAACTATAATTCACTTCCAGACTCTAGTCATCTACAGTTTGTGCCACTCACAAGGTCAAGGATCAAGATCAAATTGCCAATTCATAGTCAGAGGTTGTAGTGCAACTCAGCTTTATTGACTCACAGTTATTTATTTTCGTGACGTATTGCAATGCTGTGTATTTGCTGAGCTCATATAAACTGAGATTTGCTGTAAAATTCTGATTAGAGAACATTTAATCTAGAATTGAACTCCAATGTGCATAACCTTGTCTGGGTTTAGAGATGCACTTCAGACTTAAAATAAAGGTAAAGTTTGCTGGACCTTGTGAACATGGTCACATTTTCAGAGAAAGGAATAGCTTGTTCTGAACGTTTGAGGTGGTAAGGAAAGATTTAGAAAGAAACTACAACAAAACAGATACCATTCAGATGAAGGGAGATGTAAATTTTTTGCCATTTTGCCATGTCTCTTTTGTGGTTTGAAGTAATGAGGAGTTTCTATTTATACGGAATTGAGTAACTGTCAACAGTTTAACAGAGATGAAGAAGGAGTATCCACTGAGGACTGAGGTGCAAACACAGAAACACAGACTTACCACAGGATCCATCCCTTACTCTCACATTGTCCAGTGCCGTATCTCCATACTCTGTCAGTCCTCGGACAGCTTCAAAAATTACCTAGGCAGGACGCAAAGTCAATCACTTCATCAGAGTTGTTTAAGCAAATATGACACCATGTCCATTAGCATGTTTTCAAAATATTCTTTCTGGTCTATCTCTAAGGGCACCAAGTAAACTGAGGTTATAACTGTTTTCCTAGCTTCCCTCAGAGGCCTAAAATATATATTCTGTAATAAGCTAAGGACTTCAAGAAACATTGCCCTCTATTTTGCAGATTGATGAAAGATTTATGAGATTAGTTGTCTGGATTCTACAGAGGAGTCAAATGTAGGCAGCATCACAAAGTTCATATCTTAACTCACAGCAGACAAACCTGCCTTTAATTAAGGCACCTAAAGTCATTTAATTAATGATAAAATGAAAGAGGGAAAGAAGGAAAAAGAAAACTAAATATATTTTATCCTCTAACTAACAGCATCAGTAAAACTCAGGGGGCTGTTTTTTTCTTCTCTTAGTTCATTGACACAGAGCATGAGGCCATTATACTTAAAAAATATAAACAAGCAAATTTGGTTATATTTTCTAGCTTACAGCTTTTAAAGCCTGCAAGGGGAGAGCAAATGCTGGCACTGTACAAAGAAACTTATTCTGAAAATGTATTACCTTTATCTTTCTCTGTGTTGGAAAAGTATGAGTGACGGCACCATATTTCCACAATGAACTCTGATTTCCCCTCCGACTCCACACTATAGATTCTCCTGTGTTGTCCTTAATAAGCACTCTCAGCTCATTCTTGTCTTCTGACCCAAACATATAGTACCAGAAGTCTATGCATATATTTTTAGAAACCACAGTTTCTGGGCTCTCAAGCCTGTTGGTGTCGAATGGAATCAGATTACTTGCTTCTTGGTAGATGAAATAGCCTTCTGCAGAGTGAAAAAAGTTAAAATATCATTGAATCTTTGTAACTTGTTAGGTGTAATTTAAAACTGAAGTACAACTAATTCTAGAAGATATCAAGAGCATCATTAGCAGCGCAAAGAAACAAAGTAGAGACTGTTTAGAATTCACATTGCACTGGTTTGGATCATGTAGTTATCCAAACCAGACTGCGAGCTGGAAAGCAATGAAAATATATCCCATCTCAAAGGAAGAGTTATTTTTGGTTCACAATTAAAGATATAGGCCTCTTTCAAGTGAGAGCACCCCCAGACACAGTGCCTCACTGATCCATGTTCAATGTACTCTTTCCTCAAAGGAAAATAATGCAATCTGCTATACACCTTCTCTTGCAAGATATGATTTTTTTTCTAAAGATTTTGGTCTCTAGATGAGCAAATTCCTAGCACAAGGAAAATTCCAACTCATCAGCATTTGGTTTTGTCTCAAAATGGAAGGAACAGAAAGTAGTGCCGATATTTCTATGAAGATATTTAGGTTTAACATCATGGAAAGGAATGAAACTTCAAAATTCAGAAACTCACAGTATTTCTTTTAAAATTTTAAATGCTTTAGTCTGAATTGGCTTAATATGAGATCATATTTTTCTTTACTAGGGCTGGAGTTTTTGCTTCTCATGGGCTAAGATCAAAGCTACATTTCCCTAGTGCAGTTAAAATCAAGTCTCTCCCATCTAACTACAGAAAGGAACCAAAAACAAATGAATGACTGTTTCTATATGAAAAAGAATGGCTCCATACATAACATCTAACATTCAGTCATATGTTTTAGTTGGCAAGAAAATATAAGTCACATTTTATGTTATATGGTCTGTGACAATTCAAAAAGCAAAACTTGTGTGAATCCAGACTAAAAGTATTTAATTTCTTCTTTCAACAGGCAATTTAAAATTTTATTATCAAAATACTAAAAGTGCAGAAAATTATTTAGCAAAAATCCCTACTAATACTCTTCTAATCCACTTATTGAGTCTAACAGTAGCTGACATTTCAACTTTGAGATAATTACAGAAGGCAATATGACTGCAGAATGATCCCCCATAAATGAATCTGCTATGCCAAGAATAGTAGTTCAAACAGAAAGAAGGAGGCATACTAAGCACTTGTTTGATGATATGACCATGTTAGATCTCAGTTTTTCAAACACGTGTAGCTGAGGACAAGCTTTTTAAAGTTATTATGTAATTTGAGGCTTGATATTGCAACATTTTGCCAGCATGAATGTTATCTGGTGCTAGTACAGCAATCATTAAATTTATCACTATTAGCTGGTATCAGTGTAATTTGGCCATAAGACTTTTTTGCATAATGATCATTGCATGTCACTGCATTCTCTATGACACATAAGCATTCATAATTACCTTTCTTCTACTTTCACACACTAACAAAGTTTTCCAACCCATGTTGTACCAACCCAGTTTTGTTTACTCATAACTGACACAGTAAAAAGTCAAAGACAAGCATCAGCATGTAACAAAGCTGACACATTTCAAAGGTTTTCATTAATTTCTTTTCTTTTTCCACAGAAAGAAGAAACTGTCTTCTAAAGGAAATCAACATTGCCACAACTGAACACTTACTTCCATTAGGATAGTCTCCATCAGGACCCGTTCCATTAGTCGGTGTATCATGTTTGGTTCGTATCCACACTCCCTGGTTGACATTGCAAGGTTGGGTCCAGTCACAAAATGGTCTTGAGTTGTTGTTAAAATCACATCTGGTGAGGTAGGCTGAAATACAACACATTAAAGTAAGGAAGAACAGCTTGTATGTTCAAAATTTGTGATGGATGGTAACAACACTAACAACACATAGTTACCTGTTTCAGGATCCCATGTTCTCAAGTCACCAGTTGGTCTTTGCTTGATCCTGCCAAGAAAAACAACACAGTGAAGCCCTTGTAGAATTAGTGACTCAAAAACTGTTTAAGAAAGAATGTTAGAACCTCAAGATATGTCTTTGGGTGTTTCACTGAATAGCCAAATAGATCCAGGTTTTCATCCATGTCCGACTCTTTCTCTTCCCATATGTGCTTACTCCTTCATGCTCTGACATGGGATATGTTCAATCCATCTAGTGTGGAAGGATCCTCTGCTCTGTATCCCACTGAATTGAAAGGATACCAGCTCTCCTAGGTACATGGAGCTATGGAAAGGGTGGATGGATGCAGCCCAGCTCAGACAATACCAGCATAATAGCAAAGACTTGCTACTAACTTGCTCATGGCATTGTTATCCCGATTGTTGCAAAGCAAAGTGTATGTGTACTCTGTAACTGTTATTTGTTGAAAGGCTATGTATTTCCTTTAAGTCCTGAAAATCTCTTATTACACAAAGCTGTCATCTGATTCAGCTCTTCTAATTTACCCTGAAAACACTGCAGAAAAAAAGCAGTTATGAAAGCATAGTTCTTGTGGTGCTACAAAGCCCTGCAGAGATGAGTAGACACAAGACCAAAATCTCACTGCAGATCACAGCCTAGATGGCTCTGTTAATTGTGTGTTTTGCATAGGAAGGGGATTTCCAGGATTGCAAGGCTACAATAGTAGTTCTTGCTCTGACAATGGTCCAGTTTCAGGAGGCAGGGTTCAGTTCCAGCCTCTGTGGTGCCCTCTCCTTAATTATCCTTATTGTACTTAACACGGTATAGAGAATCTGTCTTAAGTGAATGCATCACAGTGAATGTCCCCACTGCCCCTAAAAATCTAAACATTGACATTTAGAGAAACTTGGGAGATTAAGAACAAATATCACATAATCAATTTATCAATGACATGGAGCAAGCAACTGGAAAACAGACTAAGCTGAGGCTAAGGAGGAAAGAGAATATGTGAAGACAGATAAAGTAAGAAAATTTCCGTTGCTTGTACTTGTTGGACTTCTTCCATGAGAAAGGGAAAGCTGTGAGAAGTTGCCACTTGGTTTCTATTCAGCTGTCTTTAAACAGTTACACATTAGGCAAATCCTAAGGCAAAGGTTACTGTGGGTATATTCGGAGCCAAAAGTGTTTTATAACTGTTGTGGTTATTTTATCAAGATCTCTCCTTTTCAGATATTCCATTAGAAATCCACGTGTTACAGGTTTCTCTCACAGACAGGAGCCAGTGCAGAATTAGGTAAATTATTTCTTCATTTTAAAAATTACATGGTTCAATTGTACAATATTCCACATTTAAAAAATGAAGAAACCTTCCACATTTAAAAAATGAAGAAAAGATATCTATCATTAACAGCTAAGCTTCCTGAATTAAGTGATATTCAGCATGGTGCTACTTACCCTGTGGTATTCAGCACTGAAATACAGAATAAAATCAAAGTGTACTGTAAGTGCCAGAGGGTCCCCATGCTAGAAGACAG
The DNA here is from genome assembly GCA_004320125.1 of Scolopax mira. Lineage (NCBI taxonomy): Eukaryota > Metazoa > Chordata > Aves > Charadriiformes > Scolopacidae > Scolopax > Scolopax mira. The sequence continues at coordinate 12,189 of BJBW01021785.1, forward strand.
GGTTATGTCTTCTGTGTGGTACAGTTTGCATAGTAATCCACCAGCTCTACTCAGCAAGGAGGAAATGAGAACGACCTACAGTGAAGCAAAGAATATATTGACCAGAGGGTGGAGGCGATTATAAAAATCTGTCAAACCACATATCAGTTATGTTACGTGGGTTATCTGGATTATCTGTCCCAAGAAAAAAAGCATACGTACCGAAAGCTTATATTCTATGTCACTCACTTCCTTTGACACTCTTAGTCAATTGATTTGAAATTGATTTGATATGATTTGGGCAACTTTTAGTGCTGCTCTTGTATATTTTGAAAGTCTGTAATTTTAAAGAGATGTCTTCTCACATTATAGCAAGACAACAGTCTTCATTTTAAAACTCCTGCCCAGTTTTCACTGCTAGATTAAGTGAGATTTCTCATATTGGCTGAATTTTCTCCCTTTCTGAAACTAACATTCAGCAGAGCAGATAACAAGCTCTCAATTTTTCGCACAATAGTCATGTTGTCATGGGCACAATTCAGGAACTTGCTGAAATATTATTGCTACCATATCGCACCTGCTTAAAAATAAAAGGATCATTTTCTGGCTGCAACAGAATCTTTATTTATTGCTGGCACAGAGAAAGCAGGCAGATCATTCCCACTGCCACTTGGGTCTTTGCTGTTCTGTTCTTTTGCAGCATTCCTTGTGTTGGTATCTCCAAAGAAATCGCTCAAAGGCAGCCAGATTCTCTACTTCAGCTGGATTTCATGAGTTATGAGAATCATAGGAGTATCAGAAAATGTACAGTATTTCCTTCCATTACCTTACAAACCCCAGACCATGGCTCCTTTTTTTATCTAAAAGCAGGATGCCTCCGGGAAGGGGGGTTTCTGTAAAAGTGGCCTCTTAGTTACAACCATTTTCCCTTTGTGATTATATTCCGATGATTAAGGTCATTATTATGATAATTTACTTCATAATTTAAGTCCGGAATTTCTTCAACTCCCTTTCCCTCTGCTGAACACAAAATATTTTCACTTGCCATTAACAATGAACTGAGGAGGCTGCTTACAGAAACAAGAGAAATAAGAAAGGATCAAGGGAGGCTAATCAGAAACACAAATATATTCAAGTTAGATGTTAAATGGTATGTTTATAATGGGCCTGGGGCTGCATTCTGCCACAGGCTCATGCCCCACACAAGTGCTTCCAAAGCCAGAGGATGGATGTTCACTTGACTGATAATCATCCCTTCCAATGAAAAGCGTTTCCTAGGAAAATGTGTGGTTTTGCCAATCAGTAAACAGGGAAAATAATTTCTGTGATTTATAGACAAAAAGAGTTTAATTCCCTGCACAAAACTGTTGACCGCACTTTTCCAGTGC
>BJBW01021789.1:0-21458 GCA_004320125.1 Scolopax mira
GGGTTAAGGCGGCAGCCGTGGCCCTTGGAAATGCCCTTGGTCTCTGCCTGATGCTTTTGTTCTGCGGGGCTGCAGGTGGGGACGCTTTGAACCGTGTGAGAAAAAGCTGGCTGCCAAAGAAAAGCTGCTCCCGCCGCCCTCGCAGCCCCCTTCGCCGGCACCCGGCGCCGCCGAGACCCCTTTCAGCTCTGAATGGGGACGGCGGCGCCTGAAAGGCCATGCCCCCCGCCATCCCCGTCCCCCCTTTGTCTCTCCCTCTGCTCAACACCCCCTGCCCCATCCGTCTTGCTAAACCTCTAAGGTCCTGCAAGGCTTCAGTGCCCCCTTTCACTCGTTATTTGTTACCAAATAAATATGGGTGATTAAAAAGGGATCAGGAGTCCGTGCGGTTTGCAGAGGTGCCTGGAAGGTGGAGTCCCTCCTCTGTGTAGCCCATGGCTTTTCGCCCTACATGAGTTAGGAAAAGCAATCACATAGGAATAAAAAGCCATAGACCACAGCAGAGGGCTTACCCAGGATAAGCCAGCAGTCTTTGGGGAAAGAAAAGGAAAAAGGGAAAGGAGGGGGGGAAAGTAACCCCTCTAAATTATCCTCCCTCCCCAGCTGGGAGCACGACTCGCTCCATCCCTGCACGGGGACTGCAGCCCCCAGCTCAACCCTACAAAAATAGGGGAATCTCCCACCCGAAACACCCCTCAGCACTGGGTTATTCCCCCTTTACTCCCGGGTCAGGAAGGTGAAAGCCAAACCTGCCACCTCTGTCCCCTCAGCAATAACCTGCCAGCGCGGTGCCCCGACCCCTGGGAGGTGACCCCCCACCCTGCCCTTTCTGCTCCCAACAGCGACCAGCTGTGACTGCAGGGACAGCAGCCTCTCTTGCAGGGGTGGTGTTTAAAAGACAACATGCCCCAGCCTGAGTCAATGGCAGCCCAAGGCACAGGCAAGGAAATGGTTTATGTTCACTCTCCCGGTGTCCTGGCCACAGCTCCACCTTATCTCTCTCAGCAGGATGGTGCTCCCCATCACACCTTTTTGTGCCGCTTTTAAGGATCCCAATAAACCTGACAAACCTTGGGTTATAAACCAGGTAGTGGCTCTGTCTGGTTCCCAGTGGAGCAGCACAGATTTACACAAGTGTCCCTCACACCCTGCTCTTCATCAGCTGCTTCCCTTCCCGCAGCCCAGGAGCCCTCGGGGTGAATCCTTTCTGCAAGCAAGGCGGGGGGGGAGCGCTCACCTTGGGGTACAGCTGTCCCCTCTCCTGGGGCCGTTTGGAAAATCTGACCCTTTGGGCCACCGGGGGGACTTGCCCACAGCCCGGGGGGTCGCTCGGTGGCAGAACTGGGAACAGAAACCCTTCCCTGGTCCCCGCGGCCCCGCAGCTCACCTGGCTGCAGAGGCGGCGGATGCTCAGCGGCGGTGAGAGGTGCATCCAACAGACCCGCCTTTGTCGGCTGAGACAAAGGGCTAAAGAAAGGTCTGGCTGCAAACCCGCCTCCCCCCCCCGCTTCCCCCGCTGCCGCCTTCCCCTGCCGCCTTTTCGGGGGAGCCTCCGTCTCCGCACCCACAAAAGAGGCCTCCCAGGACAAGGTGAGCTGCTCCAGCAGCTCCTCTGAGAGTCAGACGCAGACCTTATCCCTGAGCCTCTGCACCTCCCAGCACCTGGGGGGGCTCCTTCACTCCAAACCCCCCCAGGTTCTCCCTGGGAAAGCGCTGGCCTCTGCCTTTATTCTCTTCCCCTGCCAGGACGTCGGCTCGTTCAGCAACAGTGATTGCTAATTGCCAGGAGCTGATGAGGTCAGCTCTGCTATTGAGTCGAGGAAACTCCCTTTCTTGCTGCCCTAGCAAGAATCCTTGGGAAATTCAATGTTTCTGAAAACCATACAGCAACCAGGTTTGGAAGCAGGAAGGATTTCGCACCCTGCGGTTTGTAATAGCAGTGAACGTGGCTTTGACCTACAAAGGGAGTTCTGAAGCACACGGGTTGCTCTGAACTGGCATTTTCCCAAGGTCTTTCCTCTTTTAACTCCCATGTCTGAACAGCAAGGAATAAAGGCCACCAAGTGTCCCACCTCCTGACAGGGTCACACTCCCTTCCCGGCCCCTTCGCTCTGCAGGATGGTGCACCCACAGGGAGCCTGACCCACTGAGCTCTTCAGGAGCTGGTGAATACCCCAGTGCGTGGCCACGGGCACTGCACACACACCAGGAGCCCCCCCCGTGGGTCTCTGCCCCCCAGCTCTGGCACCAACCCCCCCTTGGTCTTTGGGGTGCGCTAAGGAGCCAGCCCCACTCTCGTTGCACGTCACATACTCGAAATCTGTCAAGCCAAACTTAGTGGCTTTTTGGGATACAGCCCTGTGGCTCTGCTTTGGCACCCAGGAGCCCTTCCCAAGGAGGCTGCACCCAACACGAGGCAGCTCCAGTACATCAGAGTATGATGGCAGGTGCCCGTCCGAGAGCCACCGGCCCCGCACTGCACCGCAGGGACCCGAGGACAGCCCGGAGCCACCGGCCGAGCGCGCCTGACCTCACCTTTGGCAACGTGGCATCCTCTCCACGGGAAGGGCACGACGCCAGCCGGCACGGGGCTGGGGACGGCAGCCACCGCGGCATCGCCCGCACCGTCCTCTCCTTCCCGCGCCACCGTGGGCCACCACCAGCCAAATCCAGGTGCCGCAGGGATGCTTGGCCCAGTGCTGCCTGGGGGCCACCGCCTCCGAGCCCCGGTTGGATTTTGGGGAGGTCATATTTAGGAAGCCCCGACCCCTCCGTTGGTGGCTCCCATCCCCATCGCCCCGTCCCTGTGTCCCCGCCGAGCCTCGCTGCGCGGTCGCATACTTGGGATGGTTGTGCACGAGGGGCCGGGGCGGAGGGAGGGAGCGGGGGTCAGGTATTTCTCCATCCCCGGCTCCGGAGAGCCGGTAACAAAGGCGCTATTGAACTGCAGCCTCTCTGGTCTGTGAAGCAGAAACCTCTTGTATCTACTTCACTGCCTTTGATCTAACTCCCCCAGTGGGATGTATATTACTCATGTCCTGCTGCTCGGGTACTGCTGCCAGAGCAGGACGGGGGGGACAAGTCCCCGCTCGTCACCCCCCAGGTTTGGGAAGCACCGGGCAGGGGCACCCGGCAGCCGCTTTCACTGCCATCCTTCCCCACGGTCCCTCTAACCCCCATCCCCCAACCCCGCCACCCTCCCAGACCCCAAAACTGGGGGATACGTGCGGGCGCCCAGGGCTCAGCCGAGCGTAGAGGCGGGAGGAGCAGGGCTCTGCGCCTCGCATTCCTCTTCTGTAATTAAAGCCGGTGCGCTGGGTGGAGGGGGAATTTCCCAAAGGGTTTTGCTGGCGTCTGGACAAGGGTCAGACAATGAGAACATTTGACAGGGTGCCCAAATCCGCTGTATCTTGGATACGCTCAAAGCCTCCCCCGTGCTGTTGGTCCCAGGCGCTGGTTCGCCGGAGGTGGGGGCTGTTTGGGCAGGTTGGGGAAGGCGGGTGGGAGCCTGGGGACTCTCTCACAATGTCCCTGCAGCCTTCGCCCCAGCCAGGCGACCTCAAAAGTGCAAAAGCTTGAGCAGCCCCAGCTTGCTCTGAAACCACGTCCCCACCGGGATCCCCCAGAAAATCCTGGGTAAAAGGATCAAACGCACCTTAGAGACTCACAGCACTTGGAGCAGTGCTTTGAAAAGTCCTTTGCTGCCATCAGCAAGCTCCCTGCCACGCTCCCTCAGGAGCCAGGGGCTCTTGGGGCTTAGCCTGGTTTTGTCAGTCCTGTGGGAGCACTGGGATGCTGTGACAACCTGGCTAGAATTCATCCCAGCTACCCAAAAGCACTTGAGTGCTTTTGGAAGTCTTATTCTCCTGCCTTTCCAGCTGGTTTGCAGAAAGCCCCGCGCCTGGCAGCTCCCACCAGCACCCAGAGAGGCACGTGTGGGCAGGTCCCTGGGGTGCCCAAATGACAGTGCCCAAAGTGAGAGTCCCCAAAATGACAGCAGTAGAGGAAGCCTCCCTGGAGCCAAGGGCTCTCAGCGCTGCTTCCCCTTCTCCTTCTCCCAGGGCTCATCCCCTCCTTCCCTGCCCGTGCCTCAGGTTTGGGGGGGAGCTGAGACATGGCTGCCCCCATCCCTGCTGCAAGGTGGGGGGAAATAACACACACCCCACAACTGAAACGGAAAGGATGGATGGACAGATGGATGGATGGATGGATGGACTGATAAATGCTGAGGAACAGAGACCTGCCAATCTGGGTACACCTAAAGGATTTTGTTTTCCCCAGGGATCTATACTGTTGCAGCCCAAGAAGGTGCAATTAACCTCTTTTTAAGGGGACCATCAGCAATTCCCCCCCCTCTCTCCCCAGCCACATGCTGCCTGGGAGTGCGGGACCCAACTCTTGTTGAGTTCTTCAGCGTGAACTATTAGAACTTGGGGAGCAGCTGAAGTCAGAATTGGGCAACAATCCATTTCCAAGCTTGTCTTGACAACTGGCTCCAGCACAGCAAGATTAGATCTACTAATCACATTTATAAGGCGCCCAGGATCATGAATTGGGTATTCGGAGAGTATTTGTCATTGTAACAATGTCATTTCCCAGCCTTCAGCGTGCATTACCTTGTCCTCCAAGTCGTTATGGTTGGGGTTTTTTTTGCTTTATAGAAACATCTACTTGGGGAAGAGGAGGTTCAGAAGCATTTGTTGTGTCGGTGCTTTCTACAGCTGAAGGCACACGCTGTCTGTCACCTGTACGTCCCATGGATAGGGTAATACTGGGGTTATTTATGGATTTTAATCAGCTTTCTCATCACCTGATCCTGTATCGATAGCTGCTTTAACAAAACAGATGTAACCCAAATCTTTCCCAAATGCTATATAAATCCCCCAGCTCCTGCAGGCGTTAAAAAAGGAGGCCAGGTAAGGTGGGAGACAGCCCGGATCGGGCACCACATCCTGAACGGTGAGCTCAGGAAAGCCACACAGACCTGCCTCCCCATCGCTCCCCCGCAGCAGGAGGGGGGTCTGATGCTGAGACCCCACTGTCGACAGCACCCTTATCCAGCCAGGCTGGGGAGATGTGCTCAGCCCCCCCGTGTTTGCAGCAGGATGCACCGGCAGCCCCGGGAAAAAACCCACAGCCTCAGGAAGGGCCAAAATAATCCCAATTTTTGCAGGTGGGCACTTCCAAAAGACAGAATGCAGCAAAAAAAAAAACCCAAAAAACCCCAAACCAACTGGTCTGATTTGTTATAAGGAGAGAAAAGAAATCCTTTCTTTTTTCTGGCTACTTCTGCACTTTGCTTTATGTCCCTAGGGATGCTCAGCCCACCCTTCCCCAGAACAGCAGACATTGTTCCCCTCTTGAACCCGTGACACCCTTGAACCCCCTGGGATGTGTTTTCTTCTTCCAGCAGGTACCAGTGCTCCAGGACCTCACTTTCCCTAACTCAGGGATGTGTGTAGGGAAATGGGGGCTGGTGAGGTGCCAGGGGGACAGGGCGTGCTGAACTGGGCTCCATCTGCCCCAACAGAGCTCACAGGACTCCCACGGGACTGGCTTTTCCATGGGTGCCTGAGGTTGCTTTGGAGAGCAGAAATATTCTTGCTGGAACAGGCAAGTTTGAGCCAGGAGGAATATTCTGCAAATCCACTTAGTTTGTACCCATTGGCCTTGGGTACAAACCCAGCTCTGAGAAGTTGCAGCTGTTCCTTCCCGCTTTTCTGTTTGGAACAGCATGCCTCTTCCAGCTCTCCTTTTTACCTAAAGTACCTATTTTAGGTGATGGAAATGTAACGGAAGGTTTTCCTCTGGGTGAAACAAAATGTTCTCCAACCCTGGATGATTTTTTTTCCTTGGCTTGCTGAAAAAACTGAATAAATTCGTTTTGGCTTGACCCCTCGGTGCTTCTGTGCTCCCCAATGACTCCGTCCTCAGCAGAGGCCTCGCACCTGAACTGAGCTGCCCTTGGTGGGGCACATCTGGCCATGGGAACCCCAAGACCATTACCTGTGTGTCCCAGGTCACAGCCCACATGATGCTGCTGAACCCCCACGTCGCGGAGCGTTGCCGTTTCCTCCGGCTTATTTTTCCGAGGTGGAGGTGGAGGGATGAGAGAGGCAGAGAGAGGGAAAGGACAAGATAATGACTCAGATCTGTTCCTGCAAACTAGCCATCAATTTGCCACCCAGCCCATTAAGAGAGGGCAAATGCAACTCGGGAATCCAGGTAAGTCACTCTCTAACAAGATCCTCCCGGGCCTCCTGGTCACAGATATTCCAGCTCCCGCAGCCCCAGTGTAATTCAGTCTGGGCTGGGAGGCAGGAGATGCTGCAGAAGCCAGAGGGGGGGGAATTTGTCTCAGTTTGCTGGAGCAGAGCAGGGCTGATGAGGGACAGTGTCCCCAAGACTGGCCCCCTCAGGTCTCTGGCAACTTGGTAAAGGAGGGAGAAGGAAAGATCTGGGGTGATGGGGATGGTTCAGTGATCGGGAGCAACTAGAGCAGAGGGAACAAAGAGATGAAGGAGGTAGAGGGGGGAGGTGAGGAAGAGCCCCATGGGGGTACCAGGGACACTTTGTCCCTGGGGTAGAAAGTGAAGGCAGGATGACCATCACCTCTGGGCAGCCACTTCCCTGGGCTCAAACCTGCCTCAAGTGACTCCAGTGACATTACCTGGGCACAAGCTTGGGAAGAAAAGAGATCAATCCATCTCTGACCATCATAAATTGGGGTGTCTTTCCCCTCCCCTCGCAGACCAGACCCCAAACCCCCTCTGCGAGTGGCTTCACCATCACACACACAAGCTGAAACAGTTCCTCCAAAGCCACAGAACTGGTTCCCTGCTGGTACAGGAGCAGAGACCTGAGCCAGCACTCAGGTGGAGTTCACACCACGGCTTCACACCACGTTTGAAGAAGGCTTAACCATCCCTATCCACCGAGGTGCCTTTTCCTTGCTCACACTGGAGATTTGCACTGGCACAACCAAGAGAAATTGTGACCTCCTTTACCAGCACTGCTGCCCCACGCTGCACTGATCCCCCCCCCAACTTAACCTGTGCGTGCAATGGGGGATTCCTGGCAGATATTCCCACCTGGGCTGTCCTGTGGAACCCTGTCTGGCTGCAATGCAGGACACTGGTGTGCTTCCCACTGGGGATTCCCCTCTGGATGCATGAGTGAGGCCGGTGGGACAAGGGATGCTGGCAGAGCCGTGGGGGCTGCGTTCACCCTCCCCATGTGTTTCCCCATTGCTGTCTAGAGAGGATTAGACACAGCTGGGGTGACTGGGCTGGAATCGGGATGGGTTGATGGTCTACCCACACAGGAGCTGCTGTTGTGTACCTCTGTGTGTGCAAGGTAGAAGCTATTCATGCCCTCCTGGAGTTTGGTGAACCACGCCTGGGCACTAAGAGGTCAAGTTTGTTCTTGCTTTGGGCTTTGCAGGGTCTGTGCTGAGGTTGTGTTGAGCTGGCAGCCCATGGAAGATCTCCTGAAAGCTGAGCTCAGGCTGACCCTGGCCCATGGGGTCTCCTCTGCCACCATCAGAAGAGGCAGAGTGGGAGGGCAGAGTAGGGAACCTGGGGTTGGAACAGGAGACACCACATGGAAAGGGAGCGGTGGTGGCCATGCCTAGAGGCAGGTTTGGACAACTTGAGTGGTGGGGTCTGGGGACTATCGTGGATGCATCCTCTGTGTCAGGTCCAAGGTGGCACTGATGCGAGACATTTGTGTTTTGTCTGCTGCTGGCTCCGTTGTTCACTGTTACCAGAGATTTGTCATGTTCTGATGGCAAGTTATCGGGGACTCGTGACATAAGGTGACACCTATTAGCATGAGGAGGAATTCAGGTGGGAAAGAAGTGCCTCTTTTCCACTCTGGAGACATTTCCTGCATTGCTCGCCCTGCTGGAAGGGGCAGCAGGGTTCCACATCTCCCTCCCAAGGGACAGCCACACCTGGGGGGAAGAGGAACCCCACAGGGAGACCCACCAGCACAGTACAAAGGTTGCCCAAGCCCAGACCTGAGCCTGTTCTCTCTGCCTGGAGCCATCCCAGCCCCGGTCCCACCCAGCCCTGCTGCTGAAGGTCTGTCACTGCTCCCCAGGGACACACAGATGTCTGCAGAACCCAGGAGGGGACATCCCTCAGATGCCTCCAGGCACCCCCAGCCTGCTCCCTGGAGAGGTTCTCGGTGGGCTCTGCCACCTTCCCTTCTCCTTGCTGTGGCTGAAGCTTCCAGCAGAGAAAAATCATTGTTCTCCTTCTTGGGCTATCGCAGTCCAGACAGGCGAGTGCACACACACAGACACACACACACACACACACACACGAGTCTCTATACTGTACCCAAATCCCTGCACAAGCCATTGGGAAACCTTTGGTGTCCCCAGACCCTGCCAACCCTCTGGACTCCCTTTGGTCTCAGCGCCCCAGCACGTCTGAAATAACGGCAGGAATCAAATGACACCGGAATCAAAGAAAATTCCTACCTCCAAGCAATTAATTTCCTTTCCCCTCGCTGACATCACCGCTCAGGTTAATACACGCACCACTTCCCTTATCTTTCCCGGGGATTACCTCATCGGAGAGAGCCCGGAGAGCCCCCCTCTCTGCTCTGCCCAACACCGGCGCTGCTGCGGGAGCTGCAGCAAGTTTGCAGCCGGAGGAAGGAATCCTCAGCCGAGCTTCCCCCAGCCCTTCCCACCACACACCACCCCGTGCCCTCCTCCGGCAGGACTCAATGGTATCCAGCAAGGCACGAGCACAGCAAACCTGCCTCCTCACCCTTCAGTTCGCACTCAGAAAGCAAAATGCTTTTTTGCACCAGGCAGAGTTTCTCTTTCCCTGCCATCGCGGGGAATTTTATAGAATCATAGAATCGTTTGAGTTGGAAGGGACCTTAAAGATCATCGAGTTCCAACCCCCCTGCCCTGAGCAGAGACACCTCCCACTAAAGCAGGTTGCTCAAAGCCCCATCCTGCCTGGCCTTGAACCCCTCCAGGGATGGGGCATCACCTTACAAAGGGGGCAAAAATGTTTGCACACACACAGACGTGCCCTGACCTACACAAGCACCCCCACTTCCCGTGTGTGGTGCCTGAGCCAGGCAGAAAACTTATCATATATACACACCCCAACTTATATCCATACGGGAGAACACTCACACAAGTGCACACTTCACACTGAAATCCAACAGGCAAAGAGCTTAATGCAATTTAGCCGATAAGTACGTTAACGTGTGTTGCATGTAATTGTGTGTCAACCTAAGTAACATAAGTACACATGAATATATATCTAGACATCTTCACAAATAGCCATATGTCAGTGAATTTTGACTATTTGGTGATTATTCTCACCTAAAACAAAGAGAAAAATTTTTTTCCAGCTTATCACATATATATTGACAAGAATATCATTGCTGCAAGCAAGTGCCATGCATCAGCTACAACATGGTGTGAACAGATGTAAATATATATATATCTATATCACACACACATGCATAAACACATTCTCAACATACACAATAAAGGACTTGAATTTCTTTGGGGAGGAAATAGACGGGCAGAGTCGAAGTGCCCGGGGAGCTGCCCGGGCGATGGCTGCGCAGGGGAGCTGAGGGATGCAGGTGTCGGTGTGTGGTTCCCTCTGCTCCTTCACAAACACCCCTCGTTCCCCAAGCGTGCAACCTGCACCCCCGCTGCCATTCACTGCCTCTCTCACACACACAACTCCTCCAGGCAAGACTTCAAACAAAGAAAGAAAGAGAAAAATGTTCTTACTTCTTTTTTTTCCCTTTTTTTCCTCCTTTTTTTTTCTTTTTTCCTCCTTTTCTCCCTTTTTTCTTTTTTCCTCCTTTTTCTTTTCTTTTTCCTCCTTTTTTTATTTTTTCCTCCTTTTTTTTCTTTTTTCCTCCTTTTTTTTTCTTCTTTTCCTCCTTTTTTTTTTTCCTCCCCACTGCCTCAATCACGGGACTCCAGCGGGACCGCAGTTCTCGGGCGGCGATTAGAGGAAGCGCCGAGCGCTGCACGGAGCCGTGGGGAGGGAGAGAAGAGCTTTGCCCCCGGAGAAGAGAAGGAACAAAAGCCCAGCGACGCCGGAGCGGTGCCGTATAGGTGTCTTCCTAATTGTAAAGGGGGGGGTTGCGTGGCTGTGTGTGGCTGCGGGGCGGGAGGGGGCGGGTGGAAGGGGTGATGGGGAGAGGTCTCCCTCCCACGCCGGCTGGGGACGGCCTCCCGCAACCCCAATCTGAGGTTAGTGCATAAATTATTATCTCCCTCTCTCCCGCTCTCCCCATTGGGTCTCAGAGAGCCCTCACGCTGCATCCCCACCGGCATCTCCCCGTTCCCCACGCAGCCCAACGGGGGGTGCCCGGTACCCACATGACCCCCCCCCCCGGCTGCCCCCCATCCGGGGCAGGGATGCTGGTTCTCCCCATCCCTCCGTCTCTCCCCCACTTTCTCCTTTCTGCTTTGTCTCCGGCCCCGTCTCCCAGCCAGGCAGACACAAAAGAGCCTCTGACCTGGGAGGAGAAAGACCCGTTTCCAGAAATAATAATTAAAAAAAAGAAAAAAACCAAAACACCGACCCAACCTGAGTGCACCAGTGTGTGCTTTCAGCGGGCAGGGAAATTAAAAATAGCTGGTATAGCTCGAAATCGGAGGCAGCGTTCCTTCCCTAACGAGTGTAATTAGCCGAGTGAGGATGGAAGTGTGTTTCCCCGCCTGTTCCCTGCATCTTTCTGCGTCTCCGAGCGCCAGCCTGCCCGTGCTCTTCCACAGGCTTTTGGGAGACAGCTTTTTTTCCACTACCAGGAGGTGCCGGGGCAGGAGCTATGCTTGGATGCAGCTATCAACGTGCACTTCAGCTGCCTTAAGCCCTCCCTCCACCTCTGTCTCAAAATAGAAGGGTTCAGACAGGATTAAATCCCCAAACACACATCCCAAGTCCTCTGGGGCTCACGGAAGCGGAGACAAGTCAGATTTGGGACCTTTTTTTTTTTTTTTCCCTGCTCGTTGCTATCCATCCACTTTAGCTCTCATAAATCCCGAGCTGTCAGTGTAACAAGGGGTGATTCAGTGGGGATTTAGCCAGATTTCAGCCCCGTGGAGCGAGCCAGATCCTCCTCCCGTGGCAGCGCCCGACCCAACATGAGCAGGGCATTACCTCACCCCGCACCGGGACACGGGGCCGTGGGCTGCTCTCCCCTGGGGAGTCGGGAGGTCCTTTGCAGGGGACAAGGACCTTCTCTGCTCCCTGCGCTGTGGGGAGCTGCCTCAACAACCCTCTAAATCCAAATTCTGCCCAGGATCAGTCTAACTGTTAATTTTGGCTGCATTGGTCTGGGTGATCTGAGTGAGCACCAGCGATGGGATGAGGATGCAGCAGGGTCCACCCCGTGCACCCTTCCCCAAACAAAGATGGGATGAGGATGCAGCAAGGCCCACCCCATGCATCCTTCCCCAAACTGGGATGGGATGAGGATGCAGTAGTGTCCATCCCGTGCATCCTTCCCCCAGAGAGGGAAGGGGTAGCAGACGAAGCCTCGTGGGAGGGCACCACTCTGGGAGACGTGTGGGGCAGCTCATTAACTGGTGGGTCTAATGACCTGCTCGGGTGGGTTGTCTGCAGAAGCCGGAGGACGAGCAGGAGCATCTGGACAGGGTGACACGTTGGATGTGGGCATGGGGCTGGCCGAGCAGGCGGTGCAGCCGTGCCGCCGGGCTGCGACAGGCCAGGGAGGGCTTCACCGTCTCTCAGCATCTGCTCGGCTCTGACATTGTGCTCACTTGGGCTTTTTTTTAATTGTCTTGATGTCCCTCATTTGCATAATCCCCATAATGCAGCGCAGCAGGACTTTTGCTCTGAGCTAATAAATAGATGACAAAAATAAATGTGTCATGTAAGATTTGCTTCCATTTCTTGCCTTTGTGAGCGGGCTCTCACCAAGAAATGATGCTCACGGGGTTGATCTCACAGGAACTGTCAGCCTGGCCTGCCATAAGCAGCGAGGTTCGCTTTGCCCGTGGTGTGCAACTCTGCCAGATGTTGGGCTGAAGTCATGAGCTGGGAGGAGGAGGAGAAGGCGGCTGTGAAATGCGGGGATGTGCTCCTCACCACCTGGGGGTGGCCCTCCAAACCTCTTCCCCAAAAGCAAGCCAAAAAATCAGTCTGGCAAAGGGCTGGTGAAAGGACTGCAGCCTGGAAAAATGTACATCATTGGGTCTGTAGCATCCAGTAATCCAGGTGCCTGGAGTGTCTTCTTTTTAGATGTATTGTCTTCAAAATTATGGGGCACAGGGCTTTCCTCTCCGTCCTTACACTGCGGTCAGCTCTCTGCTTGTGATGGAGTTGCATCATTTATGAAATTAGTTCCCTTAGTGAGAAAAAGAGTATTCACTCCACCGTGAATATCCAAGGGGACTCATGAGGCTGGAAAGGCACCATGTGCTTGTTACAAAACGATTCCCCCCTTGGTTTTACAAGCATTTATTTATCATCTCAAAGAAGTTGGCTGGATGGTGCACAGGGCTTTGATGGGAACACCCCAAAAACAACCTTAACAGGCTCAAAGTTTTAAAACAGGAGCTGCAGTTAATCACTGGGGCTCTGCATCCCTGGAAATCTTCTCTTCGGGTTTCCCTAGGCTGGAGCTCAGCTGGATGCGAGGGAGGGGCTGGGTCAGACCAGAGGATCCCTTCTGGGGAGCGATGGGGATCAGATGGAAGATAGCAATGAGACCTGTCAGGTTTCTGAAGATGTAGTGGGAGATGGTTACTTTGCAGAGGGTGCTGGCAGCTCTGGAGATTGTATCTCGTGCATTACAGCAGTTGGTATTTTTTTTTTTTCCTTCCTGCAGCCCTGTGATTCTGGAGGATTCTCAGCTCTTATATAAAAACGGTTTAGCATTTCCAACTGTGTTGTTTGTGGAGAAAAGCCTGAAAACACGAATCCTAAAGGGTAAAAGCTAAAAGAGAAATAAAGACCTCGTAATATATGAGCTTTCTTTTTTTTTCTTTTAAAGCCTTGACCGATTTTAAATCATTTTTATGACTGTACATAACTGCCTTCTGGCATGTGAATGCTTGAGCCTGGTGTTACCATAAAGATGGATTCACAACTGCTGGCCAGGGGAGGAAAAAGCACTGCCTGTGGTTTCCAAAACACTCAGACTGGGCTGTGAAAGGAGCTCATCAACCTCATAGAGCTGCACTTCATTGACATTTAACAGGTCCCGGGATGAGGCTTTCAGCTCACACATGGGGTTTCCCAGTGGGGATGCTCTGCGGTGTCCCCCCCCATGTCAGAGCTGGGATGTGTTTGCAGCAAGCTGGGCTGGCAAGAGGGCACCTGGGGCCACTGGCCTGCCCTGGCCATGGCAGGAGCCCCGAAGATGAGACACACGTGAGGGTGGGCACTCACTGGGGAGGAAAAAGCAAGGCGTGAAGAACAAGAAATAGGGAATAGAAGCAGAGGAGGAGGGAGAGGTGAGCTGTGGCATGAGGCTGGGTCGTGACTCCGGCTGTGGTGAGCCCCAGAGGGAGAGATTCCAGTGTTGGCAACCAAAATCTGCAACAAATCCTCTCCCAGCTCATCCCAGCAGCAAGGTCTGTATCCCAAAAGGTCTAGACCACGCTCAGCTGCCTCCCAGCATGAGCATCACGTCCACCTCCCTGCACCCGCTGAGACGGTGGGGTGCTGGGACAAGGGAAGGCAGAGAGACATAAGGATGGAAAGAAAGAAAGAAAAAAAACAGCGAGAGAGGTGGAAATTAGATAAGGCAGAGAGCGAGGCACAGAGAGACCGCGGAGCATCCCTCCAGGATGCGGTGAATAATTTTCCCCTTCCCCAAAGCACCGTGGCGAGGGGATGGGATCATCCGTCTTCATTACATCACCAGAATAGGCTCTGTCAGGTTACACTGTAAAACTAATCAATATTCCCTGTGGCCTCGCTGGCCACAGCTCCCACCGTGCCGGCTGGCAGCACCGGGGCACAGCGGCACACCGGGCTGCGTGCCACACACGGGTGCTGGCACAGGCGGGCACCGCTCCCCGGGCAGCGGGGGTCCCACCATGCTGGGGGAGCCAGAGACACACAGTTATCACCACACACTGTCCACACGTGCTTGATGTTTTGGGGTTTTTTTAAAAAATGAGTTCACACTCTTCTTTATCTGCTCACCCAGGTATTTTACTTCCCCCTTGGCATCGTATCCTGGCACCTGCTGCTTGTTTTCTGTAGACAATTGGACAAACCTCCTGCAATGAAGCCCCACAGAAGTGCATCTATTCTGGGAGAAAAAAATCACCATAGAAAGCCTCATTTTCACAGTTGCAATCCCACAACCCAACTTAGATTGCAAACATAACTCATATGCAGTGTCCTGCAGCCCGTGCACAGAGCAAGGCACTTCCCTCCACGGGGACATTCCTCCGGAGCAGAGAGAAGCAAAGGGCTGTGCTATGGACAGTGTTTGGCTCCTCAAAACAGTTTGGACCAGCCTGGCCAAAGCAAACCCATCCCTTACACCAACCCTTATACCCATCTCTCTCACCCATCCCTTACACCCAGCCCAGGTGTTGTTTCTCCGTGCTGCAAACTGGAAGCAGTGCCAAGGCAGCACTGGAAATGTCTCGTTGCCTTCCTGGCCCTGTTCAGTCCACACATACAAGGGCAGGGAGTTAATAAACCTGGGAAAGAAAGGTGAAGATTCAATCGTTGGGTGCTGCTGAGAGCAGAGCAAAGATGCAAAGGCTTTCCATTGCCTGCTGCTGGAAAATGATGGAGGGGTGCAGGGGACACGGTGAGCAGGGCGGTGCGTGGGGCAGAGGGGTTCACCCCATCGGCACTGCCTGGACCAGCTTTGGGGACCAGCCCTTCCTCAGGGAGCACCTGGCTGAACCTAGAGCCTGGGATCAGCAGCATTCCCTCTGTCTGATTGCTCCCGAGGAACACCAGCGAGAAGACAGACCCCCAGGATGGGAGACCCTCAGGGCACCACGTGGGTCTTTGGATTTTACCAGGGGATGCTGCGAGCAAAGTATATCAGAGGGTCCCCCGTTGGAGGGGACCACCAGCAGCCGTCCCACACCAACTCATCCTGACCTCATACCTGCTATGGCCCAGTCCATGCCCACCCTACGGACCATTCCCGGGGCAGGAATGGGGTCTCCCTGCTCTGCACCAGCTTCACCCCATCTGGTTTCAAGGCAGCTTTCAAAGCCATCACTCCCACCCCACACCCGGGCTCCTCCCGCAAGCAAAAGTCTCGCCCAAGACAAGACCCATCCATCTTACTCTCAGCTCAGCCGCGTGGCTAAAAATAAGCCAATAAAGTAGCAATCACCTTGGAGCAGCAGCAGCTCTATTAAAACAGAACGAGCTGCGGCACCTGCGCCCCGTCTCTGCGGCGCAGACGAGCCAGAGCCCCGGGAGCCTCCACCTGCCCCACTGCCACGGTGGCCATGGGACCTGGTGCTGCCCCACAACCCCAGCTCTGCCCCACTGGGCTTCTCCAGGGGTGCTCCTCATTGCCCCACGGCACAGCCATGGCTGCACACCTCGAGATGGGATGCAGGCACATCTCCTGCCTGCTGGGAGGAGGAGAGGAGAGGGGCTTATCACGGCAGCGTGATGGTTTCACAGCTCTCCTGGCCTGAATTGTCCCTCGAGGCTCCTCTGCCCTGGCTGCAGAGAAGCTGTGCTCCTTGGGGCTGCTCATCTGCCTCTTCCCATGCAGATGTTGGCCAAGGGGCAGACCCACCCTGGTCGGATGTGCTGGATGTCTGCATCAGTTTCCTTTGCGAGCGCTCATTTGTCATGTAGATCTCCTGGCATTTTTTTAAAGGGTAGATTAATTTAGGGGAGCTCTCAGATCCAATTTCCTCTGGCAATGGCTCTATTAGGCTGTGCACAGCAGAGATACAGGCTCCCGTCCTCCTGCTGCTACTGATGGAATTTGATTCCGTGCTGCCAAATCTGCAGGGCTGCAAACACATTCTCACTCTTGATTAATGTGAGTAATTTCTGCTTGAAAGAAGGTTGAAATGAGCAGCCAAGGGGAAGCGAACGGTGAGGGTTCCCCCCCACTATCCCTCCTCCTCCCCCATCCCTCACTGCTGTTTGCATTTTACCAGCTCTGGCATGGGCTATCAGATAAACAGAATTGCTGGCCCCGTTTCAAGAGCAGCAGAAGGTGCGGGAGGTGGGGGGCACCTCGGTGCAGGCGGGATGCTGCTGTGCCACGGCTCCAGCCAGGGATGGGTGGGGGATCGCCCACCGCCCCCAGAGCTGGGGGTCCCAGCCGTGAGGGTCCCACACAGGGGCAGGTGGGTCCATACAAGGGGGGAGGGGACTCCTCCAAAGTTGGGGTGCTGAACATCTCCCCAACTTGCTCCCAAGTCCCACTGCCAGGACTCCCTGTCCCCCTGCATTCACACCATCTGTTTTTCATTCCTTCGGGCACGTCACCTGGGGCTGGTGCGGGGACCTGTGATGCCCACGTGGCTCTCTGTGTGCTTTTGGAGAGGGAGGGACAGTTGCCCCACGCCAACACGGTGAGCACCCCCTGCCTCAGCATCCCCGCGGTGACAACCCAGGAAAACCCTGCTCCACAGTCGGGGTCTTGGTAGGACACCACTGCAGCACCAGCGAGAGTGGGAGTTTTTCCCCAGCGAAACCCTGTCCCCACGTCCTCTCCCCGAGGAGTGGCGGTGGCTTTGCATCTCCTTTTCAATTTATTTTTATAAGGAAGGAGGGAGAGAGAGAGAGAGAGAGAGAGAGAGTCACATCCTAATCTGGCAAAATGTCAGGGAGTGATTCAGAGAAGAGGCGAGCAGCAGAGAGAGGCAGCCCACACAGGAGAGTTGTTTCTGATTTCCAAATGTCAGCATGTCCTTTAATTAAATGCTGATTAACAGGGGACGTGCACCCTTGCGCTGGAGCCGGGGCTGCTGCTGGTAACATCGTACCCCACAGAGAACCTGGGTGATGCCACCGGTCTTTGGCACCCAGGGGCCAGCCACGAGAGGTGGCCCTGCCTGAACGGGGCACACGTGGCTTGGAGGGCACCAAAAGGTGTTGGTCCGGCCACTACACGGCTCAGTCCTGGCAGACAACCCTCTTGCTCCCAAATCCCCGCTGTCTTGTCCAGCCTCTGAGCTGGGATAGTGCCTGGGATGTTCTTTTTTCTCCGAGTGGAAGTTGCACTGGATCCAGTTTAGCGAAACTGGACAGAAACCCTGATGTGGATGCTCTAAACTTTACTCTAGAGCAGCCCTTTTCTTCCTCAGCTTCTGTTTTCTGTGGGCTTAAGCTAGGCTGCCAAAACGCTATTGCGTTTGGGATCTCTGAAAACAAGTTATGTACCTCAAAACGTCCCCAGGCAGAACCCGTTACAAGGCTTCTCTTTGTCCTCTCCAGCGTGCCCGGCCTTTGAAGTCAGTGGGAGGTTATCCCTGAGGGTTGGGCTGGGCTCCGGGCTGTGTCTGCTTTTTGGGGAGGTGGGGGGGGTTGTGACAAACCCTCGCTGACCCTGGAAATGGGGAGCAGCACCATACAGAGGTAGCCAATGGGCTTGGGTCCCGGCTGCCACACAGCTGCCCCTGCCCCATGCTGTCCCCAAGCCCTGGGGCCCATCCTCTCCCTCCTGGTGGAACTCACAGGGTCCCTGGGATGGGTGGTTGCTCAAGTCCAGCTCTTTTTCTGGCCTCCAGGATGGCTGAGGCAGTTGCCCAAACCCAGCTCCTCTCTGACCTTCGGGATGGTTCAGGCTGGTTTTGTTCTGGGCGTTATAGAAGCATAGAATTATAGAATCATATGGGGTTGGAAGGGACCTCTGGAGATCATCTAGTCCAACCCCTCTGCCGGAGCAGGTCTACCCAGAGCAGATTGCACAGGAACTTGTCCAGGTGGGTTTGAATGTCTCCAGAAATGGACACTCCACCACCTCTCTGGGCAGGCTCTTCCAGGGCTCTGCCACTCTCACAGTAAAAGAAGTTCCTCCTCATGTTGAGATGGAACTTCTCATGGTCAAGTTTGTGCCCATTTCCTCTTGTCCTGTCCCTGAGACCACTGAGAAAAGACCAGCCCCGTCCTCCTGACACCCTCCTTTTAAGTATTTGTAAGCATTGATCAGATCCCCCCTGAGTCTTCTCTTCTCCAGACTAAAAAGACCCAAGGCCCTCAGCCTTTCCTCATAGGGGAAATGCTCCAGGCCCTTCATCATCTTTGTGGCCCTGTGGGTCGGGGCAGCCCCACTCCAGGAGCAGCAGGTTCCTCAGGACAAAAGTGGGACGTACGTTCCGCTCTGCACCCCACGCATCTGGCTGAGCATAAAAGTGTTCCCCAGCCTACAAAAGCTCTCTGGGCTGCACAGAAACTTTTTCCCTTGGGCAGCCTCCTTCAGACACCCGTGTCACACTCCTGCACGGAGCAAAGCCCTCCACGGGGGTTACAGGGGTGAAGCCACGTGCCAGACGTGGCTAAATCTGAAGAAATACTCTATAATTAAAATCACGCTTTTCTGTGCCAGAGCTGAGAGGAAAAAGCTTTTCACGCTTCTCCTCCCGTCTCCACAGCCCCGACTGCTCCGTGCATCCCTCCCAGCACCGGCAGAAAGTCCTTGCTCCTTCTCTGTGTCACCTCCCAGTAGATGGAGGGGCCGGAGCTGTGGGTTTGGGTGGCCAGTGGCCAGTGGCTCTGGGTGCCACGTTGTCCCCGTGCCCCGTGCAATGTGCAGCTCGCAGCAACAAGTGTTTTCTCGCCGGACTCCCACGGCGACGCTGCCTATTCCCAAGCGCCACCTGAAGGCACCATCTCCAGAAAGGGTTTGTTATTCAATATTTATACCAACGGAGCCACAGGAACCAGCTCCGGCACCGGGGAGGGTGGAAATGGGAAATGGCTGGCTGGGAGCAGCCCTGGTCTCAGCCCCCTGCTCTGAGCCCATCCCCGGGATGGGGCAGACCAAAGGTGAGTTATTCAGAGAACGCACACACCGGCTGCCCTCTTCTTCTCAAGACCACAAAAGTTCTTCCGAGCTACCCAGGAGGCAGGGGGAACCCCACAACTCCCCCCTTTTTAATTCTCCTTGACTCGCCTGAGAACAGAGCTCAGTGTTTACAAATGTGAGAGTGAATTATGCAGAAATCCTGGGGACAGCAAGCCCTGAACACCTCCTGCACGGCGACGGGAGACAAGTCCCTTTCTTTTACCACCAGACAAGGGATTTTGCCACGTCAGTGACATCCCACCTCCCTCTGCCTCCCCAGAGAGATGCCAACCAGACCTTTGTTGGGGACCCTCCAGCTGTAACAGCCAAGCAGCAGGTCAGACACTCCCCAGCCGAAAGGAGAGGGTCTCCCCCAACAGGGAAACAACAGCCCTGGCCCACACAACCCGACCAGCATTAGTGCATGGGAGGGCATCCTTCATTCAGGCTCAGGCCTCTCTTCCTCCCCTCTCCCCAGCCCAGTGCAGCCTCAGAGACAGACACAGCTCTGGCTGAGGGTCTTCTCTAAGCAGAAAGCCCCAGGAGAGGGGAGATTAACTCTGCCGATGTCCCCGCTCCACTGCCTCCCCCCATCCCCTTCCCTTCCTCCCTCCCCTGGGAATACCAGGTGCCTGACACTTACCAAGGGAAAGACCCCCATTTTGGGGAGCCCCTGGTTGTTGCATCCCAAGAACCCATGTGCTGAGCAGGGGCTCCCCAAGGACAGTTCTTACCAGCCAGGATCCCTGCTCAGCCTCCGGCACAAGCCACCCTGCCATTCCCCGGGGTCCATCAACCCCACGGGGACCACCCTCTCTCCTGCTGCTCTCCCCAGATCTCCCTGAGCCCCCACTCCTGACCCCAGCAGGGACACGAAAACACCCGATGTGGAGGCACCCAGATGGAGAGACTGCAGCAAAGTGGTTTGTGCTGGGAGGGCTGGGGAGAGGACGCAGGGGAAGGGAGGTGGCGGTGGTGGGAAGTGGGGGGGGGGAGGAAAAGGGGAGAGGGGGATGGATGAATCATTTGGAGGGAGACAGATTTCCATATTCCCCCTGCTGGAAAATTAAAGTCTGCTCTGAGTTTGCATCCCAAATGTGATTGCTTTCGGATCCCTGCCTTGGAAGGCACGTACCTCTCTCAGCAGCCGGCCCTGCCGGGATCAGTGTCCATGCTGTCTACCTGTCAGCAGGCTCTTCCTTCTGTTCACGCTGAGCATCATATTTTCTTTGAACACCGAGGTAGTT
Organism: Scolopax mira; assembly: GCA_004320125.1. Lineage (NCBI taxonomy): Eukaryota > Metazoa > Chordata > Aves > Charadriiformes > Scolopacidae > Scolopax > Scolopax mira. Next base: position 20,238 of record BJBW01021789.1, read on the forward strand.
AAAAGCTGCAACTTAAGGACTCGAGGGGGGGGTGGGGGGGGTGGAGGTGGACGGACTCACTGAGCATGAAAAGCAGCTATTGGCTCTGCCTCCCCGGCTGCTCTGCCACTGGGTTGGGCTGAACATGTGTCATCCTTCCCCTGGGTTCCCCTTATTTCCCCATCGCCCTCCTTCCCCGCTGGGTGCCGGGGCGACGGAGACAGAGGGGAGTTATTGCCGGGTTCTGACCCCCCCTCTCCCCTCTCTCTGGCACCGTGCATCCCACCTGCCCCCCTCCCGGGGCCGCTGGGGCAGATGCAAACGCTGCTCCAGACGCCCCGTTCCCTCCCGTGCCACGTGGCATATGGTGCCTGATTTTTAATTTCCTCGGGACGGCGCTTCGTATGGCGACTGGCAGGTTCCTCACGGAGCTTTAGCAAGGCCTTCCATTAACCCCCGCTAGGTCCTTACGTGCCAACTCTCCGTATGGGCTCGAACAAAGCGCTTCCCGATTCCTACTTCCTCCTCATTAACGGGGAGCTCTTCCTCTGAGCCCCAGCCAGGGCAGCGAGGTGGGGGCCCTGCCTTTAAAGCTTACTCTCCCCACGCTACGGCAGGTGAAATGCGCTGCCGGGAAGAGGAGCCTGGCTGTAATCCTTTTCCAGACCCTGCCTACCTGTTACATGTCAGCCCTGTGCAGGACCCGTCTTGCCAAGTGAAATGGCTGAACATCTGGAGTGGTGGCAATGGGAGAATCCAGTTTTTCTGCAGGGCTGCTCTCCCAGGCTCTCTGCAAAGAGAGTCGCTGAGTTTCCCTCAGCTCCTGCTGGGAAAGCTTCCTCTGCAGCTCCAGCCTCTTTCTTGCAAGATTCGCAGTCCTTAAGAACACAAGAAGTTAGTCCACCCCTTCGACAAATCCCTGTGCAATTACCAGGAGTTGTGCTACGTCTTTTGGGCAAAAAACACCACTTCCAAGAGCGTCCAGTGTGCCTGCAGACCAGCCGCGGGTTTGATCGCTCTTCTGCGTTAATTATGGCTCCCTGTGGGAACAAGTTTCACTCTGCAGAGGGTTCAACCCAAGACTGGGTCAGGGATGGGGTATCTGAGCACAAACAGGCAACAAGTAGCCTGGTTGTCTCCCGCACCAAATCATGGAATTGTTGGAGTTGGAAGGGACCTTCTAGAGATCATCTGGTCCAACTCCCTGGCCAAAGCAGGGCTGCCCAGAGCACATCACTCAGG
>BJBW01021791.1:0-13698 GCA_004320125.1 Scolopax mira
CCACTTGTCACAGACTTCCAGCTGGATTCTGTGCCCCTAATCCCAACCCTCTGAGCTCTGTCTTTCAGCCACTTTTCACTCCATTTAACTGTCCCTTCATCTCACTCACACTTCCTAAGCTTAGCTAGGAGGATGCTGTGGGAGATGGTGTTTAAAGCCTTGCTGAAGACAAGGGAGACAACATCCACCGCCTTCTGCTCATCTGTCCAAGCAGTCGTGCCATCACAGAAAGCTCTCAGGTTAGTCTGACAACACTTCCCCTTTATAAATCCACGTTGACTACTCTTGATAGCTTTCTTTTCCTCCATGTGCTCTGAGATGACACTCAGGATGAGGTGTTCCATGACCTTTCCAGGGATGGAGGTGAGGCTGACCAGTCTGTAATTTCCCAGATCCTGCTTCTTGCTCTTTTTGAAGACGGGGATGTCATTGGCTTTTCTCTAGTCCTCGGGCACCTCGTCTGTTCTCCAGGTGATGATGGAGGGTGGTCCTGCAATGACTTCTGCCAGCTCCCTTGGGTGTATCCCATCCAGACCCATGGATGTGTGGATGTCCAGCCTTCTTAATTGATCTCTAACTTGGTCCTCCTCCACCAAGGGAAGATCTTCCTTAGTCCAGACTGTGATTCATCCAGAGTCTATGGCTCCCGGGGGCTGGCCCAAGCAGTAGATCGAGGCAAAGGCAGCATTCAGCAACTCCACCTTCCTTGCACCCTCTGTTACCATGGCACCCGACTCATCCAACACCAGGCCCACATTTTCTCTAGTTTTCCTTTTGCCTCCAATATAATTGAAAAACCCCTTCTTGTTGTCTTTGACATCTCTTGCCAATTTGAATTCCAAGGAGGCCTTGGCTTTTCTTGTTTCTTCCCTATAACTCCAGGGGAGGGCGTGATGGCCCTGCCACCGGTCCCATCCTGGTCCCACCAGGTGGGGTCCTACCCCAGTGCCCAGCTTCCCCCCGAGGAGCCCAGGGGTGAGGGGGGTGTCTGGATGTGTCCCCCCACCCACCACAGGACTTGGCCTTGGGGGCCAAAGCGTGGGGACGACGCTGCTGGGGGTCACCCACCGTTGACCGCAGCTCACCCACAGGGTGGGGGGCAGGATGATGGTGCTGGCACCCCCCGGGGGGGAGTGTGTGTGTCTCTGCTGGGGGGAGCAGGTGTTTCCAGCGTGGTTGGCACAGGATGGGTGATGGATGGTGGATGGTGGGTGATGGATGGTGGATGGTGGGTGATGGATGGTGGGTAATGGGTGATGGATGGTGGGTGCTGGCACGAAACGAGGCCATGGGACCACAAAGCAGCTTCCCTGACCAGGAGGGGGGCTGGGAACCAGATGCCAGGTGTGTGTCCCCCCATCCCCCCAGCACCAGGGTGGGTGCTGCAGGGGGGGTCACCGGATGGCGTGGGGTGGGTGTTGCGGGCGATGCACAGAAAACAGCGAGCAGGGTGGCAGGATGCTGCAAAACCAGCTATTTTTTTCTTTTTCCTGCAGAAAGGCAGAGCTGGGGGGAGGAGGGAGGGTGTATTCATTGTCCTTGTGTCCCACCCCCCCGAGCTGGGCATTGGTGGCACATTGGGGGACGGCTCCTTTCAGGATCGGGGGACAGCACGGGGGCTCCATGCCTGATGCAGTCCCTCCTGGTACGTGGTGTTCTCCATCACTGTGGGGGGTGGCAGCATCTTCTTGCGGGGGTGCGCCGAGGGGGGCAGCATGTTCAGGTAGATGACATTGTCTGGGGGTGGGGGGTGGAGGCAGTGGGTGTTGCGGGGGGGACCACAGGACCAGGCATGGCCAGCCCTGTTCTCTGAGACATGGCACAGTGGCTGGCACCCTCCCTGGATCACCCAGGGGGACACCTTGGATGTCCCCAGCCCTGGGGTGGGCCCCCATGAGCAGGCAGGGTGCGACAGGAGGGGGGGAACACAAGGGGGGGGGTCAGGTACATGGGGCAGGTGGGCATGGGGCAGAGGGACAAGTGGGGACGGGGTTTCTGGGTTCAGGGTTACCTGAGCTCCTGCACCAGCGCCGGTGGCCAAGGAAGGCCAGCCCCAGGAGGATGGCTGTGCCCCCCAGGGCCCCCACCAGTCCCCACACCAGCCCTGCAAGCACACCAAGCTAGGGCCACCCCCTTGGCACCACTAGCACCCACACACGTGGGCACAAGGGTGGAAGGGACATCGAGGACAGCAGGGACACACTTACCTGCCTGATGTCCTCCATCTGCTGGTGCTAGAGAAGGGAAAGCAATCAGGGATGTCCCTGTCCCCATCCCTGTCCCCATCTCTCCTGCACTGTGACCACCCCAAACCCAACTCCCTCTGTGGACCCATCAACCCACACGGTGATGCCACCTCCCAAGGACCTCATCAACCCCTCTGGTGATGCCACCTCCTGTGGGTCCCATCAACCCCTCTGGTGATGCCACCTCCCATGGATTCTATCAACCCATCAACATGATGCCACCTCCCAGGGACCTCACTCAGGCCCCCATGGAGAAGGACAGAGCAAGGCTCTCCCCCCCAGTACCTGTGCTGACGCTGAGCAGGGTGCCATTGCTGGTGGCCATGCTGTGGCAGGGGATCTCGATGGTGACCTGACAGAGGTAGCGCCCAGCATCGTCCCTCCGTGCCTGGCAGAGGCTGAGGTTGGCCCAGGGAGGGTCCCAGGCCAGGTGGAGGCAGGGGGTGCAGGGGATGGGGGAGGCAAGGGCACTGTGGTTTAGGCGGATGTCACACAGCACCCCAATCCCCATGTCCTTCACCCACTCGATCCGCAGTAGGTCCCAGGGCTCAGCCACCAGCACCTGGCACCCCAGGGTCACCTTGTCACCTGCTGTCACCTGCACCTCCGCTGGATCCTGGCTTACCCACAGGGCATCCACTGCTGGGAACAGTGGTGGGGTCACCGGGGAGGTGTCACCTGCCACCCTCGCTGTCCCCAAGGCCACCCACGGGGCTGAGAGTGCTGGGTCACCCCAGGGACAGAGAGCCAGGCTTGGTCACTGCAGCTCCTCCCACATAGCTGTGGTCACCCGCTGTTCTCCACATCCCTCTGTCCCCATCCTGTCCCCCCCTTCTCTGTCCCCTTCCTGTCCCCATACCTCTGTCCCCATCATGTCCCCCCGCCTCCTGTCCCCATCCCTCTGTCCCCATCTCTCTGTCCCCATCCCTCTGTCCCCAACCTGTCGTGTCCCCCCCTTCTCCATCCCCTTCCCATCTCCATCCTGGCCTCCCTGTCTCTGTCCCCATCCTGCCCCACATACACTGTCTGACCCCATCCTGTCCCCTTCCCCATGTCCCCCAACCCGTCCCCACTGTCTCCGTCCTGTCACCACCGTCACAGCTGCGTCACCCACCTCTGTCCCCCTACCCCTCCCCATCCTGTCGCCATGTCTGTCCTTCCTTCTGTGTCGCCAACCCCTCTCTATTTCCCCTCAGGACGGATGTCCCCACTAGCCCTGGCCATCACCCAAGGGCCACCTGCGCCCCCCAAATGGCCTGTCCCCAACCCCACAGCCCAGCCTCTGTCCTCTCTGTCCCCTCCTGAGCCAGTCACTATCCCCTCACTCACCATCAAGGAGGGGGATGAGGATCCAAAGCTCCCACATCTCAGGGCCACCCTGCTCCGAGGGGCCACAACCCCCCTGAGGGGTTCCGGTCCCCCAGGTCCCCAAAGCGCCGCTTGTCCCCAGAGTGTCTCGGTCCCTTGCCACACAGGTTTGACTCATGTGTGACGCCACGGCTTCCTGCCACAGCACTGTACAGCCCAGGGAGAGGGGGACAGGGACCAGTACAAGAAGGGGGACATCTCTACTGTGTAGAGAGGGGATAGGGGATGGCACCCCCTGGAGCCCCCACCCCAGCCAAAGAGGGGATGAGGTGACTCCATCCTGGCCACACATCCAGGGACATGCCACCTGGGAACCCCCCCCATGTAGGGGGACACATCCTGACCCCAGAATGAAATGGGGGGCCAACATGGCCTTACTGGGAGGACTGGGGGTCCTGTACTGGGGAAGAGACACCCCCTCCTCCCAGCATGGCAAGTGCCCCCCACCTCGGCACTCATGTGGCTCCTGTCCCCCCTCCCTGGGTGGCCCAGAGGGGGTCCCTGCCTTGAGTCCCCCACACCTGGGGGGCTCATGGCCACTCCTTGACTGGAGGGTGGTGGTTTGGGATGGTCTCCCTCTGCGGGGGAGGAACGGCCATGTTCCTGGAGGGGGGTCTCAGGGGAACCCCCATCAGGGGTCCCGCCGCCCTCCGAGCAAGGGGGAGCCTGCGACACCCCTCCCCTACCCCTCCAGGAACATGGCCGCCCCCTTCTAGGACTACAACTCCCAGCATGCCACGCCGGCAGGACTACGCTTCCCGTCGTGCCCCGCGTCGGGGCGGGGCGGGGGGCGCCGCTCCCCCTTTGTTGGTATCGGCGGGGCCCGAGCGGCGGCGGGGCCGGGCCCGGTATGGGCGACCAGGTGGGGATGGAGGGCGAGTGAGAGGGAGAGGGAAGGGAAGGGAAGGGAAGGGAGGGCGATGCATGGATGGAGGGATGCATGGATGGATGGAGGGAGGAGGAAGGATGGAGGGAGGAGGGAGGAAGAGGGATGAAAGAAGAAGGGAGGGAAGAAGAGGGATGGAGGATGGAGGAAGGAGGGATGGAGGAAAGAGGGATGAAAGTCTGGAGGAAGGAAGGAGGGAGGGGTTAAGGATGGCAAAGGAGGGAGGAAGGGGTGCGGGAGGGAGGGGTGAAGAGATGGAGGAGGAGGGAGGGAGGAAGAGGAGTCAGAGGAGATGAAGGTCTGGAGGAAGGAGGGGTGCAGAGGGTTAAGGATGGGGAAGGAGGGATGGAGGAAGAGGAGTGGTGGGAGATGAAGGTCTGGAGGAAGGAGGGAGGGATGGAGAAGGAGGGAGGGAGAAAGAGGGGTTGGAGGGGATTAAGGTCTGGAGGATGGAGGGGTGCAGGGGGTTAAGGAAGGAGGGAGGGATGGAAGGATGCAGGAAGGGTGATGGAGAGGGAGGGATGAGGGGAGGAACAGGGCTGGAGAAGGAGGGATGGAGGAAGAGGGGTGGGGAGAAAGGACAGTCTGGAGGAAGGAGGGAGGGAGGTGTGGAGGAAGGAGGGATGCAGGGGTTAAGGATGGGGAAAGAGGGAGGGATGGAGAGATGGAGTGAGGGGGGTGTGTGGAGAGATGGAGAGAGAGGAAGGGAGGGAGGAAGAAGGTTTGGGGGGTCATCCCCAGGTCTAGAGGAAGGAGGGACAGAGGTGGGGAGGAAGAAGGAATGCAAGGGTTAAGGATAGCAAAGGAGGGGTGCAGGAGGGAGGGCTGGAGGTGTTCAGGGGGGCACAGGAGGGATGGAGGGGCGCAGGGAGGTGTGGGGGTGGGGGGCTATTTCCCCTCGCTGCCCTCTCTCTGCTCTCTCTCACACACACACACACACTTGCCAAGTCATCCCTCTCCCGCCATGTCGGCAGAGCCCCGGGTCCTCGCGGCGCCTGGCATGGGCCCGGCAGGGCCAGCGAGCCAAGGGAGAACGGGGGGGGGGGAAGGGAGTTGGGGTCTGGGGAGCACTGACCTTGGGCTGGGGGGGGGCCGGACAGGAGTCTCTGCGGAAGATCATCACCACCTTGGCCGTGAAGAATGAGGAGATCCAGAACTTCATCTACTCCCTCAAGCAGATGATGCAGAATGTGGAGGTACCCCCCCTGCCCTCCCCCTGGGGACTTCCCCCCCCGTCGCCTCTGCACACTGGGGGTCCTGGGTAGGGGTGACATCCCCGCTGACACCCCCTGGGGCGGTTGTCACCAGGCCAACTCATCGCGGGCGCAGGAGGACCTGGAGAACGAGTTCCAGTCACTGTACGCGCTGCTGGACGAGCTGAAGGACCAGATGCTGATGAAGATCAAGCAGGACCGTGCCAGTCGCACCTACGAGCTGCAGGTCAGGGCCTGCCCTGCGTGTGTGTGCGTGTGTGTGTGCGTGTGTGTGCGTGTTTCTCACTGCCACCACCATCACCCACCCCTGTCCCTCTCCCTCCCCACCCCAGGCCCAGCTGGCAGCCTGTGCCAAGGCCCTGGAGAGCTCGGAGGAGCTGCTGGAGGCGGCCAACCAGGCCCTGGGGACAGCCAACCACCATGACTTCCCCCAGGTATGTCCCCACCAGCGTGGGGGTTGTCCCCAATGCCTGTTTCCCCCCCACACATCCCCTTGCCAGCTTGTCGATGCCACCCTTGGGCTGCGCTTTACCCCAGGTGGGCACCCTCCTTTCTTTCTGCGCTGGGGCGATGCCAGGCTGGCTGTGCCCGCTGTGGGGCTGGGTGGGAGCATGGAGCCCCCCGCCCCAGGGTGATCTCCCACCTGTTGGTGTCCCCTTTCTCCCAAGAGAAAAGGACACCACGGCAGGGGGTGCACCGGTGGGCATATGGGGTGCTATGCCATGGGGGTGCAGTGGCTGTGGGGTACTGCTGCGGGGATGCTGTGCCATGGGGTGCAGGATGCAGCGTGGGGGGTGCATTTGGGGTACTGCAGCAGGGATGCTGGGTGATGGGGTACCACAGCAGGGGTGCGGGATGCTGTGCCGTGGGGTACTGCTGTGGGGATGCTGGGGTTCCACAGTGGAGGGGGGATGATGCACCATGGGATACCACAGTGGGGCTGTGCCCTGGGGTACCTCTGTGGGGCTGTGCCATGGGGTACTACAGCAGGGATGTTGGGATGCTGCACCATGGGTACCACCATGGGGATGCTGTGCCAGGGGGTACCACTGTGGGGGTGTGAAGTTGTGCCATGGGGTACCACAGTGGGGATGGTGTGCCAGGGGGTACCACTGTAGGGATGTGGGGCTGTGCCCTGGGGTACCACTGTGGGGGTGTGAGGTTGTGCCAGGGGGTTCCACCATGGGGATGCTGTGCCAGGGGGTACCACTGTGGGGCTGTGCTAGAGGGTACCACTATGGCGATATGGAATGCTGGGCTGTGGGGTACAGCAGTGGGGATGGGGTGCTGTGGGGTACTGCTATGGGGATGCTGTGCCATGGGGTGCTGCAGGGGGGCCGTGGGCATGCTCTGCCAGGCTGGCACTGGAGCAGGGGTCCAGGCACGCTGTGCTGCGCTGGCTCCTGCCACTGCTGTCTCACCTGCTTCTTTTTTTCCTCTTTCCCTCTGCGCTCGCAAGGCTGCCAAACAGATCAAGGATAGGTACGGCCCCCCCGTACCCCTTACACCCCCCCCACCACTAACCCTCCCACCCTCTTCCCAGCCAGGACCCCAGGGCGGGTGGCCCTGTGGGTGCTGAGGTGGCCTCTACCCACCGTCCCCATCTCCCCACGGCCAGGCAGGGCGGGGGGGGGACACAGCAGTCAGGGCTGGGTGGGTGTCTGGCTCCTGGCTCCACTGACCCCCGTGTGTTCCCCCTCCCCATGTCCCCCCGTGCAGCGTGACGATGGCACCTGCCTTCCGCCTCTCGCTCAAGGCCAAGGTGAGCGACAACATGAGCCACTTGATGGTGGATTTTGCCCAGGAACGGCGCCTGCTCCAGGCCCTCGCCTTCCTGCCAGGTATGGGGGCAGCGGGTGACAGGGACAGGGGAGACATGGCGGGGCACAGGGCACGGTGCGTGGGTTTCTCCCAGTGCGAGGGAATGGCAGTGCTGGGGGCAAGGCCGGGGGGGGGCTGTGCCAGCCTGGCAAGGGGACAGCATGAGGATGGGGGTTTAAGGGGTCTTTTGGTGCCAGGGAATGGAGTGAGGAGGTGGGGGGGGGTGCCACGCCTGAGGGACCCTGTGGTGCCCCCTCCAGAGGGGCAAGAAGGTGCCAGGGATGGAGGGGTGAGATGGGGAGTTAGATGCTGTGCCCAGGGATGTGGCAGCTGCTATGCTTGGGGTCTCTGAGGTGCCACACGTGGTGTCCCTGGGGTGCTGTGCCCATGGGTCCTGCAAGTACCATGCTTGGGGTCTTTGGGGTCCCACAGGTGGGGTCCCTGTGGTACTATAGCCCCGGGTCCTGTGGGTGCCACATGTGGTGTCCCTGGGGTGCTGTGCCCATGGATGCTGCAAGTGCCATGTCCGGGGTCTCTGGGGTGCCAAGCCCATGGGACCTATGGGTGCCCCAGGGGTCTCCCAGGGGTGCTGGGGACACCCTGGCTGGCAGCAGGGCTGCAGCAGGGGGGACGCTGGCACGGCTGCTCCCCTTGGTAGTGCCCAGCACCCCTGAGATCGACCTGGCGGAGTCGCTGGTGGCCGATAACTGTGTGACGCTGGCCTGGAGGATGCCCGATGAGGACAGCAAGATCGACCATTACGTCCTGGAGTATCGCAGGACCAACTTCGAGGGCCCCCCCCGCGCCAAGGAGGACCAGCCCTGGATGGTGGTCGAGGGCATCAAGACCACCGAGTACACCCTCTCCGGTGAGGGCGTGGGGGGGGCAAAAATAGCCCCAAATGTGCCCATCTGAGAGTGGGCACTGTGTGTGGCTAGGGGTCTGTGCCAGGGGGGCTGGGTGGCTTTGTAGGGGACATGGGAGTCACAGTGCTCTCCCCCCCCCCCCCCCCATGCCCTGCTTTGTGACCCTGCTGTGCCCGTAGGGCTGAAGTTTGACATGAAATACATGAATTTTCGGGTCCGGGCATGTAACAAGGCTGTGGCGGGTGAATTCTCCGAGCCGGTCACTTTGGAAACGAAAGGTGGGTACCGGGGGGTGGCAGGGCACCCGTCACCCCCCAACGCACCCCGTGCCACCCCCTATGCTGTCCCTTCCCAACCGTGTCCCAGGGGATCCATGACCCCTTGGTGCCAGGCGAGGCCAAGGGGGGAGTGAGGGGTGGGAGGGGGTGTGGGGGGGGGGGGACGCGCTGATGGTGGCTGTCCCCAGCGTTCATGTTTCGGCTGGACGCCAGCACGTGCCACCAGAACCTGCGGGTGGAGGAGCTCAGCGTGGAGTGGGACGCCACGGGGGGCAAGGTGCAGGATGTCAAGGCGCGCGAGAAGGACGGCAAGGGCAGGACGGCTTCGCCCGCCAACTCGCCCGCCAGGTAATGCCACCACCATCAGCGCCACCTTGTCACCACCCTCACCCCTCCCCCAGTGTTGTCTCTACTCCCTGGGTTCGTGCCAACCCAGCTCTCCTTGCCGGCGTCCGTCTGTCCTAGGGTGGTGCAGTCGCCCAAGAGGATGCCCTCAGGGCGAGGGGGCAGAGATCGCTTCACCGCCGAGTCCTACACGGTTCTGGGTGAGAGCTGGGGGCACCCACTGGGTGCTGCACCACGAGGGGAGGGGAGAAGGTGGCCCTGAGGTCATAGGGGGCGATGGAGGTGGGCACCCAAAAGGACCTGGTGGGGATGAGGATGGGATGGGGCACCCATGGGTGATGGTGTCACCCGTAGGTGACACGCTGATCGATGGGGACGACCACTACTGGGAGGTGCGGTACGACCGGGACAGCAAAGCTTTTGGCGTGGGGGTGGCATATCGCAGCCTGGGCAAATTTGACCAACTGGGCAAGACCTCGGCCTCCTGGTGCCTCCACCTCAACAACTGGCTGCAGGTCAGCTTCAGCGCCAAGCACGCCAACAAGGCTAAGGTGCTGGATGTGCCCGTGCCTGACTGCATCGGCGTCTACTGCAACTTCCATGAAGGTGGGTGTGGGATGGGGTGGGGATGGGGCAGTGTTGGGGGTGAGCAAAGGGTCCACTACCACCATGGGCACCACCATCACCATGGAGACAAGCATGTCCACCATGGGTACTGGCACCAGGATGTCCACCATAGGCATTGCCACCAGCATGTCCACCATGGGCACTGGCACCAGGATGTCCACCATGGGCATTGCCACCATCATGGGCAGCAGCATGAGCACTGGCACCACCATGGGCACCAGTGTGTCCAGCACGGGCACTGGCACCACCATGAGAAGCAGCATGTCCAATGTTGGCACTGGTACCACCATGGGCATTGCCACCACCATGGGCACCAGTGTGTCCACCACAGGCATTGGCACCACCATGGGCATTGCCACCACCATGGGCACCAGTGTGTCCGCCATGGGCATTGGCACCACTATGCAAGCTCTGTGCCCACCTGTGACCTTCCCCCTGTATCTCCCCCATGTTCCTGCAGGTTTCTTGTCCTTCTACAACGCCAGGACCAAACAGCTGCTCCACACCTTCAAGGCCAAGTTCACGCAGCCAGTGCTGCCTGCCTTCACGGTAAGGGACAGGCAGAGCCAGGCACCTCCTCCGGGGCTGCCGGTGGTGGAGTTTGGAGTTCAGTCCCCCCCATCCTCGTGCCAGTGTCCCCCCCACCCCAAGCCCAACTCTGCTCCTGTCCCCATAGGTCTGGTGTGGCAGCTTCCACGTCTCCTCAGGCTTGCAGGTGCCCAGCGCGGTGAAATGTCTCCAGAAACGCAACAGCACGGCCAGCAGCTCCAACGCCAGCTTGCCCTAGAGCCGTGCCCCCCCCCCCCCTTTCCGGTGGGCACCCCCTTCCCCCCCCCCCCCCATCTCCAGGCAAGAACACTGAATGTACCCCTACACCCCCACCCCAAAACTCCCACCACCACCACCACCACCACCACCACGCGCTGCGCTGGCAGGGCTGTGCCAGCCCCCAGAGCTGGGGTGACCCAGCACCCATAGCCCTGCCAGCTGATCCCCCTCCCCAACACTCAGTGCCACCCCCCCATTGCTGGCAGCGGGCTGGGCACCTCATCTTCCTCCCCCCCCCCCTCCTCCTCCTCCTCCTCCACCATCGAGAGCTGCTTCTGGCCTGAAGAATAAATTGGGATGTAGGTGACACGGCCATGGCTGGGGGATGGGGCACTGGGTGCCACCAGCCGGGTGGTTTTTTTACTGGGGGGGGGTCCCAGTGGCATCCCCTGGAGGCACAAGGAGCCAGGACAGGGCTGGGGGGAGGCAGTGCCTTTATTCAGGATGGTTGGGGGTCCACTGCTGTGCTGCCTGTACATGCCCCCCCCACCACCACCACTGCCACCCCAGCCAGGGGGGGGTCTGGGGGCAGGTTGGTCCCTGGTGGGGACACACACACACACAAAGCTGCTCCAGATGGTTCCTGGCACAAAGTCGGGGGGCACCAAGGACCCCCCCGTGCTGGCACCCATCATTCCCCCACAGCTGCAGCTTCTGGTTCCTCTACCATATCTGCACCACAGCGGGGGGGGGGTGGGGGGATGGGGAAAAAAAGGGGGGTGACTGCCTGGCAGAGGACCCAGGCATCCGTGCCCCCTCCCTTCCTGACCCCCTCCCCCCATCCCTCCAATCAGTCACCCCAAAGGGACAACTCTGCTCCACCACTTGTCCCCACTGCCCCTCTCACAGAGGGGGTCCCCAGGCGTCCTGGCATCCCCCCCCCCCCCGATATCTCCTTCTTCCAGGATTATCTACCCTCCTCAGACCCCCCCCCCATCCCTCACCGGGGTTGTGGGGCAGCAGCAGGGCTCGGCGGGTGGCAGGACGGGGCGCTGGCCTTGGGGGGGGTCTTCCTTGTCTGTGGAGAAGGGCAGGGGGCAGCATGGGGGTGCCACCCCCTGCCTCAGTTTCCCTCAGGTCCTATCTCTGCTCATTCATGTAGGTCTCTTCCTCAACTTGGGGGGGTCCCTCGCCCCCCCCCCCCAGGTTGCAGCACAGGATGAGGTGGGCTCATGGATGGCTACAGAGCACATGGGGCTGGGATGTGGGGGTGTCCAGGGGGGGCTCACACCCCCTTTGGATCTCCTCCCCGTTCTCACCATCCATCTCCACAAACTCCGAAGCGAAGTAGAATGGGGGGGGGAGGGATGTCACAGACCCTCTGCCTGGCCCTGACACCCCCAAACTGTGTCTCCCCCCAAATCTCCAGTGCCAGCCCGTGCACACACACACACACACACACAATGTCACTTGGGGGTGTCCCCCCCATCATGAGTCCCCCCCATTCCCAGCCCACACCTCCTGGGCCCCGTGTGGGGGTCCCCAGCCCCTTGGGTGCCAGCCTTTTGGGGTGTCCCAGTCCCTTAGAGGTACCAGGCCTTTGTTGGGGGTCCCTGGCATTTTGGGGCCCCCGTCCCTTGGGTCCCACCCCTTTAAGGGTCCCAGCCTGGGTGTCCCAGTTCCCAGGGATTCTAGCCTTGGGGGGCGTCCAGATCCTTGGGTATCACACCTTTAGGGGGTCCCAGTCCCTTGGGTATCACACCTTTAGGGGGTCCCAGTCCCTCGGGTCCCCACCTTTAGGGGGTCCCAGTGCAAGGAAACCCAGTTCCCAGGTTTCCTTCCACTGGGGGGCTCCCAGTTCCTTGGGGGGCTCAAGCCCTGGGGTTGCCCAGACCCCATGAGTGCTAGTCCTTGTGGGTCCCAGGCCCCAAGTGTTGCTGGGGTTCCCTGGAATCCCAGCTTGGGGGTCCCCCAGGGGGTTGCCTGGGGAGGGATCCCCGTCTCCAGGGCCAGCCCCCTGGGTCCCATGTCACTCCCCTGCGTGTCCACCATGTCACTCACCCTGGAGCGCCTCAGCAGCACCGTGTGCCACGGGGGACCCTCACCCTGGGGCCACCCCTCACCCAGGGACCTGCACCCCAGGGCCACCCCTCATATTGGCACCCCTACCCCACGGGAGACCATTGCCTTGGGGGGACACCCCTCACACAGGGTCCTGCACCTCAGGGGAACCCCTCATGTTGAGGCCACCACTTCCATAAGGGCTGTCACCCTACGGGGACACTCCTCAGACATGGACACACATCCTGGGGACACCCCTCCCATGGGGACCCTCACCCTGGGGGGACACCCCTTCCATGGGGCCACCTTCATTGTCACCTCCTGGCCCTGTCCTTCCACCTGGAGGATGAGGTGCCCACCCTTGGCCCACATGGCCACCAGCTCCCCCAGGTCCAGCACCTCCAGGGGCTGGGGGCAGCCGAGCATGGGTACCCCCCCGGCCATCGCAGACACGAGTGCGCCAGGCCTCAGCCCCCTACCCCTGCCCCATGCTGGGGTCCCACCCTCATCTCCAATGGGGGGGTCCCAACCTGGGGGACACCTCCCACTGTCACCCAAAGGTCCCACCCTGGGGGGTCCCAGTCCCAGGGGTGTCAACCTGGGGGTGTTCTGACCCAGGGGTGTCTCTGGGGTCACAGCTTGGGGAGGGGTCCCGCCTCGGGGGTCCCAGGGATCGGTTCCGGGGACCGGGAATTCGGTCCCGGGGGGTGCCGGTGGTCGGTCCCGGTCCCGGTCCCGCCGGGGCGGCGGCACCTGTCGGGCCATTTCCGCCGCCGCCGAAGCCGCAGGTGCCGCCGGTCCCGGGCCACACCGGCCCCTCCCGGGCTGCGGGCACCGGGCAGCGCCGCCCCGGATCGAAGGGCACCGGGTGGGGGATTCCCCGGCGGGGGCGGGGACCCGGTGCAGCGAGGGGGGTGGGCGTGCGTGCGTGTGTCGGGGTCCCGGTGTGTGTGTGTGTCCCCCCCTCTCGCAGTGAGGCAGGTGCGGGGCTGGCACCGCCCCCGGTACCGGTGTTGTGTCCGTGTCCCCCTCCCTCCCGCCGCCACCGGGAGGGGCGGGGCGCGCGGGGCCACCCCCCATCACGTGGGCCTGCCGCCGCCGCCGCGCGCACCGGGGGAGGGGGGGGGGGGGGGGGGGGGGGGGGGGGCGGGGGGAGGGGCGGGGGCGCGACCTGGCGGGGCCCGGCGGCGGGGGGAGGAGGGGGGGGGGGGGGGGGGG
>BJBW01021794.1:0-14395 GCA_004320125.1 Scolopax mira
CTTTAAGGTCCCTTCCCACACAAACCATTCTGTGATTCTATGATTCTATAACCTCTGCAGCCCTCATGCAGCCTCAGATGCTCAACGGGAAGATAAGAAATGGGATTTTTAAAATTTTATTTAACCTCCTGGATGTCTCTAGGTAAACACTGCAGCCACTCTGGCTGCAACGACACCCCCCTCAAAGTTTTGCAGGGCTTGAGAACCCCAGGGAGAAGATCTGGGTGGGAGTCCCTCTGTCCCCACTGCCAGGTCCCCCTCACCAGGAGATGCTTATTTGAACCATAAGGAAGGTGCTCAAGATCTTCAGCCCCAGGAGAAGCCAGGGTTTGGGAGGTGGAGGGACACGGTGGGGGTGGCTCAGCCCCCCCAGCCCAGCCCAATGCCCAGGGGGCTGCTCCAAGAGCACTGGCCTCCGTCCCCTCTTCCCTCCCCAGCACAAGGTGCAGATATATATATATATATATATATATATATATTACTCAGCACCACTGTGTTAAAAATATGATTGTCAGCCTCTGTAATTTTCCAGTGACAGCTCGAAAAGAAACAGCTGAGCCACAGAGCTCCAGCTCCACATGCCATCTATTTCGACTGTCAGCTCCAGAGAGATCTTAATTATAATGGCTTTTGGTGCTCATTCCTTCCTAATGCCGTAACAGGGAGATGATTGCGGCCGTAAATGAGCGATCAGGCTCGTCCCTGCCAGGCAGTAAGAGGGGTTGTCAGGCTGGGGAGGGACAGCACGCCAGAAACTGCTCCCCAGCTACAGTTCACGTTGCACACACTGGCTAAAATTGAATTTGGCTGCCTCGTAGCTGCGAAGTTACGGGGCACAAGGTGGTAATTGCCCCGGGAAGGGAGAGGGAGCCAGAGGCTTAATGGGCTGCGGGAGCCTGGGAACGGCCAGGATCAATTTTGCCTCGGCAATGAAATGAGGAGGATGAGCCCGGCCCCGAGGGTCGCTGCTTCCTCGTGTGTGTGTCATCCCCCCCGTCCCCGGAGCTGCCCCCACTCATCCCCTCCTCTCACTCCCTTGGCCCAAGGGAAGGGGAATTAGAGCCAGGGCACAGATTTTTGATGCTGGTCGGACCCTCAGGGGACCCCTCTGCCAAGCAGGCAGCGATGGAGGAGCCCAAGGGCAAAACCCAGGGACCCGTGGGACATCGTCCCCACGCTCCGGAGGGTGAAGGAACATCCTACTCATCCTCGGGCAGGAAAAGGTGGGTGGAAAACCCCACTAAAGGCTGTTCCCAACACACATCAGCTGTCTTCAGAAATAAAACACTTTTTTTTAAAAAAGCCGTATTACTCACCGGCTTAGGATGAAAGTCTAACAGGGGGAATTTCCTACGGGGTTAACAAGAGAAGGCTGAGGGGGGATCTGATCAAGGCTTATAAATACTCAAAGGGTGGGTGTCAGGAGAATGGGGCTGGTCTTTTCTCAGTGGTGCCCAGGGACAGGACAAGAGGAAATGGGCACAAACTTGAACATTAGAAGTTCTATCTCAACATGAAGAGGAACTTCTTGATTTTGAGGGTAGCAGAGCCCTGGTAGAGGCTGCCCAGAGAGGTGGTGGAGTCTCCTTCTCTGGAGACATTCAAACCCACCTGGACATGTTCCTGCTCTGGGTAGCCCTGCTCCAGCAGGGGGGTTGGACTAGATGATCTCCAGAGGTCCCTTCCAACCCCATATGATTCTGTGATTTATTTATGAAAACAAAGCAGGCAAACCTCTGCGGAACGACCCACCTCTCCCCTTCCCGACGGAGCTGCTTTGGAAAGTGCTGGCCCAGGCAAGGACCAGGCTCTGCGCCGGATCCCGCTCCAACAGACCCTGCTCCCTGCCCTGGGCAAATGAAAAGCCACTTAATCCGCACAGAAAAAATCAGAAAACGCACGTTCACACCGTAATTAGACCTGACAATGAAGCCATCTCCATCCTCAGCCTCCCAAGAAAAGCTCCTACATTCTCCTCCGGATGTTTTCTTTGGAGCTGAGGAGACAAATCCCAGCATCATCCTCCCTGAGAGGAGACAGAGACGCGGGTGGACACGGAGCCACCCCAGCTAACATATGGTGTAGGGGAGAACCTACAGAGTAGAGTAGGGTTGATGGTTGCACTCGATGATCCCAAGGGTCTTTTCCAACCTGAACGATGCTATGATTACCAGACTAGGTGTGGGGATCAGAGAGACTGATTCTTGGCGTGTGGAATATTTTGCATTCCTGGAAAAATACGCCCTTGGTGCCGGGTGGGAGAGGAGTTGAGTCTGAACAGGCTGCCCCAGGCAGCCCCCTGTAAATTAACTCATTAGCAAACGTGGACCTTCCTTCCCATCACCCCCATCGTCAGGGACATGGTGACGTGGTTTAGTGATGGATTTGGTCAGTGTTGGGTTGATGGTGGGACTTTAAGATGATCTTAAAGGTCCCTTCCAACCCAGACCATTCTATGACTCCACAATCACCAGCTCCCCCCGGCCAGAAGGAAGGGGGCTCAGAAGGTGGTCACTGCCCATCTTTCCTCCTGTCCCACATCGCCCCGATGCTCCCAGGAGGGATGGGGAGATGGTGCTGGGCTGCTTTGCCCTTTGCCCAAAGCAATTTTACAGCTGAAAAAGCAAGCTGTGAAGAAGTCCTCTCCCAAGTCACAGGGTGGCAAAGCAGGCGAGCCACCGCACCGCTGCTATTTGTGCTTCAGGGCTGCCACAGATTTATATCTTTGTCCTTAGATATAGGGGTTTTTTTAAAAAAAAAAATTAAAAAAAAAAAAAGAGAGAAGCACTCGTCCCCTTCTGAAGTTCCAAAGTCAGGAGATCGCTGACTCAGGCACTGCGAGTCCCCGAACAGCCGCCGCTCCGGCAGATTTAGACTCAACCCCAGCCAACCAAAAAGAGTAATTATTTCCCCGCTCCGCTGTGCTATTTAAAGTACAACGAAGCGCAAAGACGCTGAATTATGCAGGGCAGAGCCGTGCTGCAGGCACAGCGAGGCAGCAGCAGCCACCCAAGATAAATACAGCGGACGCGAGCGCTCCCGGGGCCGACCCCGCGCTCCCCCCGTGGCTTGGATTTGTGTAAAAACCCCACGGTTTAGGCAGTTCCCAAGGTGCCCCCCCTTCCTTCCACACCAGCCCTGGGCAGCCACGCAGGGATGAGCACAGGGTGCCACAGGGGACCCAGCCGGGAAGAACGGCCCTGGCCACCAGAGCAGGATGGACCAAGAATGTTCCTGCAATGGGCTAAATGCCCCTGAAGGCACTGAACACCCCAAAGAGCCCACCTGAGCGCCCCCCCTCCCTCCAGCAGAGGCAGCCCTAAGGGAAGGGGGACATCGCTGCACCCTCACCCCTGGGCACAGGAGAAGGACCTGGGGGTGTTGGTGGGTGAGAAGCTCAACAGGAGCCATCAACGCGTGCTCACAGCCCAGAAAGACCCTGGAGCAAACTGGTGTGGGGGGAGGTGTCCCTGCCCAGGGCAGGGGGTAGCACTGGGGGGGCTTTAGGTCCCTTCCCACCCAGACCATTCCATGACAAGGACAGGCTCCCGGTGGCTCCGGAGCTGCAGCCTCACACCAGAGCAGGGCTGCTCCTGCAGAAACAGGACATGGGGAGGGGGCAGCTGATGGGCAGCACAAGGAGAAGCAAAAAGGACATTTTTCAATGGGACGGGATTTGCCCAAAGCTGATCCACTGCCACATTCCCAAGAGCCCCTTGGGATGTGCCCAGCAATGGGTTGGGGCTTTGCTGCACAAAAAGAGCATTCAAACCCTTTCTTTTACTTTTTTTTTATTGGCCCTATAGTACTTTATGGATCATCATGGACTTCCCCATCTTGTCATAATTTATAAAAACGGCGTGTTGCTATACTTGGCTTCACCTCAAGGTCAGTAAATCACGGTATTTAATTAAACAAAGCAATTTACCAGCCTCTCAGCCCAATTCATAAGAAACTCACGCATCATTTGAGTGGGATCTTCATATACTTCACTTGGAAAAAGTACAGAGAGGGTTTCAGCAGAATAAAACAGCTTGTTGGTTTGGGTTTTTTTTTTTCTGGCAACTCACAAACCCACTACTTTTGCTCCCTTTGCAAGCACGTTCCCTGCCCAGGGGCTCTCAGATACGTCCCGGGGGCTAAAGCTGTGGAGCACAGCTCCTGCGAGGGTGAGGGTCCATGAGAACGAAGAATCACTGTCAGAGCCATCAGCAATCACAGCACCCTCCCATCCACCACCACAGCAGCAGGAACCCCCCCACCCCCAGGCTCCCAACACCCCCCCCCCCTCTGCCCTTCAGCTCTCCGCAAAAATAAAGATATTTTGCATCACGACACTGAGATCTTTGGAAAAGCCTGGATTATCAAGTTTTTCCCCCAAATGTGCGTTTTCCTCTCCATTTTTCTAACAGCACAGCCAATGTCTTGTGTTTTGGGTTGCTCTCTGACAGGCTCAGCCCTCGGGGATGGGCCTGAGTCACCCGAAAATCATGTATGTCCCCCACAAAGTGCAGGAACACAGGGCTCAAGGCAGGATTGGAGCAGGGGAGCACCAGGGGGGAGTACCAGGATGGGCTCGGGGGACATCCAGCCTCACCAAGAGCTTTTGCTTCTCCTCCTGGTGATGGTCCTGGGGACCACCTTTCCCTTGCGGGAAAAACACCTGCAGGAATTGGGTTTTCCCAATCTTGTTCAGGTTTCCAGAGCCCACCTCACCCCGCATAGGGGGGGTCCATCCCAGATCCCCCACCTCAACCAGCAAAAAGGGGCAGCAAACAGCTTTCCAGCGTGTTACAAAGCTGCAGGGATGTCACACTGTCCCCAAAGGAAGAGGAAAGTCAGGGATTCACGGGCAAAGCACAAGCTGGGATGCTCCCCCCAGGCAGAGCCCGGCTGGGGCTTCTCAGGAGCTGCAGGAAGGTTGGAATGTAGGAGGAAAAACACAAAAACATTCCACAGCGTCTGCCTCTTGCTTTCAACAACAACAACAACATCAACAAAAACACTGTTTTACAAATCAAGTCATGAAGAACCACCCCAACCTGCCCAGCATCTCACCCACCTTGGTGTTTCTCGCAGCAGCAGAACCCTGGTGCTTCTGGGTTTGGAGATTCCTGGGTGGCCGCGGGGAGACAATGCTGAGACACCACAAAAGGCCCTAAAAGTCAAAAAAAAGAGGCAAATTAAAATTTGGAACTTGCTTTAGAATCCAGCTTGGATCTTTAGGGGAAAAAACCAACAACAACACCAAAAAAACCCCAACGACAAAAAAAAAAACAACAACAAAAACAGCCCCAACAACAACCAAAAAAAAAAAAAACCCAACAACAACAACAAAAAAAAAAACCCCAACAACAAAAAAAGCCCCAACAACAACAAAAAAAACCCCAACAACAAAAAAAACCCCAAAAACAAAAAAAAACCCCAACAACAACAAACCAACAAAACCCCGTTTTTTAAATAAGCAGATTTCTATTATTTATTCTTCCTTTTCTGAGGGCCACTCTCCCTCCCGCGCGGGGGATGCTGGATGCACCCGCCGCAAACCCGCACCCTGCCCTTCGGAGCCGGACGGGTCCCTTTTTTACCAATTCCAAGATTTCTCTCCCCGCCAGCGTTTTCCAGCCGGGGATGGGAGCAGCAGCGCACACACCCCCGCCACATGCAACCACTTAGAAGGCAATTAATATCGTCGGAAGGCCCCTTGTTGGAGGCAGCAGAAGGAACGATGTTACATTTCCGGAATAATGGCTGAAATTTGCCATTGTGTGTCATCAGGAATCATTTAAAATAGTTTTTGATCTAAGTTCTTTCTGTCAGGGCCCTAATGAATTGAGAGATGACAGATTGCCCTAATGAGAGGCTCGGCTTTAAAGGGAAGGCGACGTTGTTTTTTCGCTGTACTACTCGGATAATTCGGGATGTTTAAAAATAATTACAGCGCAAGATTAATACCTTACAAGTTTTCAGACATTTCTCACACGCAGCGGAGGGCCCAGCCCGCCTTTCGCTCAGCTTTTTAGGGACGTGGGTGGGAACAGGGGCAAGACCCTTGCACCCCCAAACGCTGAAATTTGGGGCTGTAACCAGGAAAAAAAAAAAACAAACAACCAAAAACCTGCAATATAATTCCTGCCCTGTGTTCCCAGGGAGAGTGCCTTCTCCAACCCCCTCCCCATGCAGGTCCTTTGGGATAAGCCCCCGGCTCCCTGGCTTGCGGGGGGGGTTACCCCATGGGCTGCTGGGGTAAAAAAATCAGAAAAAAGCCACAACCCGGAGAGGCTCGTCCCTGGTTTGTGCCGCCCCCCCCTGCTCATTAGCTCGCTCGCTGGATCGCATTTTTCTGCTGTGCAAAGGGACCACAAAGGCATATTATATTCAATGTTAAGTAAACAAACTTTTGAAAACTGCCTTTTATTGGTTCCATACGGCCATCTGGTTTGAAGGAAAAGGCTCCCCTCCCCTCTTCCCCCCTCCCTGTGAAAATATTCGAAGGTTAGGGACTGGCAGCGGCTCAGCGTGGCTGAAAACCACCGAGTTTCCTTTGCGGTTAACAACACAGGAAAACGTCTAACTTTCAGATAAATGTTGGAGGCTTATTTGGTTCACCCATCTGGTAGCCAGCCTGTTCTGCGAAAATTAAAGATATACATATGCAAATATTCACAGTCTGCTTCCAAGATCTAAAGAATTTTTATGATGTAACCACAAAAAGAGGTTATTTAATGTTGACAATATGTAGCAGAGCAAAGCACTATAATGCTGCATATGGTAATGTAACTTATGAAAATGAAGCCGCAGTGCCCTCACAGAGTAATGGAAAGCAGATTTCACCTTGAAGACTATTTGAGCTGTTTAGCTTGTAATGACTTGGGGAAAAAAAAAAAGAAAGAAAAAAGAAAAAAAAAAAAACACCCCAAAAACATTGGTGTGAAAATACAACTTGCCACACAGCCACCACACATCCCGGCCGAGCCTGGCAGTGTCACCAAACGGCCTCAGCCTGGATGGCACTGGGGGGGGGGCCTGTCCTGCACCAGGGAGGTGCCACCGTCCCACCAGGGAGGTCTGCAGCGCTGGCAGGGCACAGACAAAGCCCCCCGGGGGTGCTGATGCCAACACGCATGGGGCAGAGACAGGGTACCCACAGTGGGTACCTCTCCATCCCTGTGGGGCAGAGGAAGGGCACCCACAGCAGGGACCACTCCAGCCCCATGGGGCAGAGGAAGGGTACCCATGGTGGGGACCACTCCATCTCTACAGGTCTGCTCATCCGCCTTCCCCATCCTCACACGGGGCTCCCTACAGCCCCCAGGAGCTGGGAACCACTCAGTTTAGAGACCCCAACCCGGGGGGGCCCAGCCTTGCCACAAGCCTCTCCACATTGGGCACCCATCACTCGGACACCAGCATCCTCCCAGCTGGCAGGGATGGCAAGCAGTGGGAATGTAGGGGGGCAGCTTCCCACCACGCTCCAACCCATCACCCGCCCAAAACGCATTAACTACCCCCCTCCCCCCCCAATTCATCAGAAAAATCAACCCTGGGGGGAGAAGACTCTTCGACCAGCCCCGCGCCCCCAACGCTGCTTTGCCATGCCGCAAAAACTTATTGCTACTGCTAAAATTAATTATGTCCTCTTTCTGTAACGAGCACCTTTGTATATTATGCAAGCGCTTTGCCTGTCATCAACAGCCTCAGAGAAAGAGGAAGATGTTTGAATTAACAAAATATTACTGTGATCTTCTCCCTGACAGTATGGAAGCAATAATATTTAGTGAGTAACTGAGGTTCCTTTAATAATTTAGCAGACTGCAAAAACCTTGATCATCCAGCTGACTCCAAGAACAAAATAGTCAAGCTTTGTGCATCCTAAGCTGAGATAAAAAACGCCAGCAGAAGAAAAGAAGTTTAAAATCATCTTTTAAAAAGCTAATTAAAACTGCAGCCCAAATGTAAGACAGCCCAGGGAGACTGTTTTTTAAATCAAGCAAAGCCACAGGTTTCCCCATCGGTGACACGTGAGGGGACACCAGGGTCTCCCTGAGCTCGGGACCAGGCAGGTACCAGGTGTGAACCCACCTCTCCCCCAGAAGATCTTGATCCAAGTCCTTGGTGGCCATGTGAGGGAGGAGAAAGCCCATGGCCATGCAGCTACACCCCGGCAAAGTCCCCTGGGAAGTCCTCCCTGGGGCACCGGGCAGGACAGGAGACCTCTCCCCACTTCCACCAGCTCCATGGGACAGCACGGGCTGGTGGAGGCAAGGACTCTTCCCAGGGGTACTCACCCCTAAATAAAGCTCCTGGCTGAGGTTATGGCCAAGAAGTGCCTGCAGTAGCCCTCCTGGGTGCTCTGGCCACGTCACTAGTTCTCACCTGCCCATCCTACTCCTCTGTCCCTCTCTGGGGACTACCTTGAAGACTGTAGAAGCACAAGTGGGGAGGGGCAGTAGCAGGACACAAGTAACAGGACATCTGGAGAGGACCTTGGAGCCACAGCAAGATGCTGAGTTCCAAACCTGGTTCCTGTCCAGGTGCTCGTGCTCTTGGACCAAGCACTGGTGTGTGGAGGAGAAGGGACAAGAAGCATCTCCAACGCTGCAAAACCCCCTGGCTGGAAGTCACCTGGCCAGTATCAGCCCAGAACAGCAGGAGCAGAGGGATGCAGGGTGCACCACGAGCACCCACCACTCTCAAGTTCTGCTTTTCTCCAGCTCCTGAGCCATAAACCAGTGAGGTGGACCACAGACCCGTAGCTTGGTGCAGGAGGGACCAGAGAAGGACCTTGGGCACCATCCCAGAGTCAGGCAGGACCCTGCGGATCCCAGCACACACCCCCCAACAACCACCACCAAACCAACTTAATTGGTGGTGTTGCTGTTGTCATGAAGAGACTGGGCTCCTCCTGGGGGTCCCCAGTCATTGAGGCAACTAATATGACACGACGATGAGTTTTTGAGCATCGCTGTTGGAAGCTGCAGATACTCCCAGCTCGGGGCTGGGGACGCCGGGGGGCTTGGCAACCTCCACCACAGAACAGGAGCCATCAGGGAAGGGGAGTTTGGAAGAAACAAGAAAGCCAAGAAACCTGGGGAAGGAAGAGGGGGCAGAACCATTAAAGGAGCATTTAGGGCCCTTAACATAAAAATGCATCAAAGAGGAAAACCAGATGAGAAGGGAGTCATTCTCCTTGGAGAAATCCTGGCCTCTGATCCGCTGCCTTCCTCCCGGGGAGGTTGTGAGGACTGAAATGCCTCCAGGCAGCAGCGCTGCTCTGGGGAAGGTGGGTATTTGCAGAGGAGCAACCTCCTCCGAAGGGGCTTCACCACCCGCTCCCTTCCCCCTCATCAGCACATGGAGCCAAACCCCCCCGGAATCCACAATAATGAAAAAATAATAATGGATAAACGTGCTGTATCAGTGACAAAAAAAAATAAAAGAAGAAAAGAGAAAGAAAAAAGAAATGAACCAAAGCTCCATCAACGCTCAGAGCATCAAAGTGCTCCAGATCAGGCTTTGGACCTGCCCACATCACCATCTGCTGCCTGCTGGGCGAGGACCAGCCCTGCTGGCACCTCCTGGGGACACATCTGCCAGCAAATTAATGGATTTAACAGAGTTGGAAGGGACCTCTAGAGATCATCTAGTCCAACTCCCCGATTCCTGGGGGTTTGTCACCCTTGCAAGGTGGTGGGACACCGAGGGATGGCACAGCTCGCTCTGTGGACATCGCAGGAGGTCCCAGCTGTAGCCAAGATGGGGGAAGGGGCCAAGGAGCAGGGCTGGAGCACCACAGACCCCGGGACACACCTCGTGCCGAGCAGTCCCCACTCCCACAGCTGGCCCCCAGCACTGGGGACAACCAAGCCAGCAGAAGCCCCAAGGACACATCCTGCTTCAGTGGGAGTTGATGCTTCAAACTCCAATGGGCGCCTTCTGGTTTTTAACAGCTCGGGACCGGGGGTACACAGAAGCCCCTGGGCGTGCAGAGGTGCTGCAGGACCCTGCTGGGTCTTCTCCAAGCTCTGGGACCAGCATCACGGCAGCTTCATTGCCAGCCCTGCTCTCCTCCTCTCCGAGCACAGGGAGAGGCGAAACCAGCACTTAGACATAAAAATAAAGCAAAGAGCCTGGGGGGAGGAGCAAAGAGCATCCGCCATCCCCACCCAGCCTGCTCCAGGCTCGTCACAACCCACTGGGAAACCTCTGGATGACCATGTGGAGAGGTCTCATTTTGGGGGGGAGGGAAGAACCTGCATGAGGAAGGCCAGGTCTGCTGGGCGCCCCAAACCCACAGGTAGCACTTAGTCTTTCCCATCCTCCACGTCCCATTCCCCCCACCCCCCCCACTTTTAAACCCACCTCTGTTTATCCCCCCCCCAGGACACTGACACGCCGCAACATCTGGGAGCCATCTTGGCCCCGGTGCGGAGCCGACAGAAGGTGTGATGAGAGCCAGATGTGGGGGGCTCTGCCCACACATCCCCAAACACGGGGCATTACAATAAAGGGGACAAATAAAGAGGAAGGCTCTCGAGGATACACGGAGCCCCCGGAGGCCTTTAAAACCCCTTTTAAAACCCCATTTCCCCCCCCCCCCTCAATTCAGAGGGAATTTTATGGAGTAGCACCGGCCAAAGCGCTGGCTGTTTGTTGCGAGGCTGGGTGGCACCGACCTGGCTTTGGGGCAGGAATAAAAATAAAATAAAATAAATAATCCCCATTTCCTGATGGGGGGGTAAAACATTTGGCAGCCCCCAGGCTCCCAGAGTGATGACCAGGGGGTGGGCATCACCCACCACCCCCTGCAGTAGCAAATGGGCAGTACCAGGGGGGTGAGATGGCATCGGAAAGTCGGGGGGAGATGGGGGAGCCGCCCATCCGCCCGGTGCTCACAGCAGCTTTCACACCGGGTGGGTCTTCTCCTCCCTGCCCTCTCCTTACCCCGGGAGCAGCCACGGGGCTCAGGCCCTGGTCCAGGGACATTTTCAGATGCCACCAGGGCAGGGGTGCCGTCACCATGCCACGCACCAGCTCTCCTGATGGAGGTGGCCCCCCAGCATCTCCACAAAGCCCAGCTCCATCAAAGAACTTTGCGCCCTCCCCTCCTGGGCAAGACCCGGGACAACCCCTGGGAAGAGGAAAATCACACGAAGGGTGGCTTGGCCGGGGAGGGGGGGGATGTGGAAACTCCAGGAAACCACAGAGCAAGATCTCCCATCAGTCGGGGATCACCAGCAGCTGCCACCAGCTCCACCGCAGCCAGGAGCCGGGGGGGAGGACGCCGGGCAGAGTTTGGGACAGCCCCCCGCCCCCCCCTTCCTTATTATTTCAGCCCTTCAGACAAGCTCAGGCAGGTTCACAAGGAAAGTTTTCATTTTTAAATGTCCCTGGAGCACCCCCAGCTCGTAGAAGCTCATCGTGACATTTGCCTGGGCAATCCCCCCCCCCCCCCCCAGCACCCCACCACCCCGGAGCCCACACACCAGCCAGGGGCACGACCCCACAAGCCAAAAAAAAAACCCAAAAAGACCTCAAAAAGAAGCAAAGCAGAACTTGGGACGTTTAAAGGTAAAGTTCGGGGGGTGGCTTGTGAATGGAGCCCACGGCGATGCCCCGGGGTCCCCACGCAGCCTCGTCCCGCTCCCCACGGCTCGGGGAGGGGGGGGGCTCCAGCAGGGGGTGGTCAAAAGGGGAAACTGAGTTTAACGAAGTCAAAGGGCCCACCGGGGGTGGGGGGTGTTTGGGGCTTCGATGTGCCCGCCGCTCACCTGCCGGCCTGCCCGTCTCCTGCCGCCTGCCCGCCCGCTGCCTGCGCCCCCGCCGCCCGCCCGCCCGCCTGCCTTTATGGGCTCGCCCCCGCGACGCGCCGGCAGGGGGCGCCCGAGAGCGCCGGGCTCAGCCCAGCCGAACCCTGCCGAGCCCAGCCGAACCTTGCCGAACCGAGCCGAAGCCGAGCCCGGCCGAACCCTGCCGAGGTCACCCGTCTCTCCTGCATCCCCGCATCCCTGAGGCACAAGCCTTGCTCACCCCGACCCCCCCCGCAGCCCGCGGTGCCGGGGGGACCCAGAGCACCCCCAGTGGGTGCCCAGGGGACCGCGACACACCCACGAGCCCCTCTTAACTTCCGCGTTGCCCCTGCGCCACTCCTCAGGGTGCCGCTCCGCTTGCCACCCCAATTAATCTGGTTTTCCTGGCCCCCACGGGCTCTGCTGAGCCCTGTGCGCCATTAATCATCGTGCCAGCTAATGAGGGACTCGGAGATGCCAGGTCATGGCATTCCCATTGGGATGACTTGGCTTTCATAGAATCACAGAATGGTTCGGGTGGGAAGGGACCTTAAAGCCCCCCCAGTGCCACCCCCTGCCCTGGGCAGGGACACCTCCCCAGGTTGCCCAAAGCTCCATCCGTCCTGGCCTTGGGGTGAGCGGGGAGCACAGTGTGGCTCCAGTGCGCTCCACATCGGCACTGGGACCGGGATGGACAAACTGGGGTGAGAAAAAGGTTGTTTGGGCACCGGCAGCACCCGCAGCAGGGCCCGCAGAGCAGCTGATGCCCGTTTATTTTTAATACTTAATGAGATAAAAGGTTGGAATTGCTTTTAAGCCCTAAATTGCCTTAGCCTCTTTTTATCTTTTAAAAAAAAACATGACCAGCAGTTTTGGAAGGTTTTATTTTTTAAAAAGTTTGTTATAATGATTCCTGGTAGCTATTATGTTGGAAATAAGGCTCTTTCAAAGGCTGTTGGGATACATTAAATGTTTCATTTTTCAGTCTCCGTTTCTTTGGTTTTGATCTCCATTCAGATTGATTAAAGACACTGACTGCTCAATTTTGATTAAATCCTAAATCATAACTGGCTTACAAAACAACTGTGAAAGCTGACATTTATGAAGTTCAGTAAACTAGTTGTAAGAACAGGAGTGCGAGATGGAAAGAAATAATAAAATTCCTTTCCAAACAAACATCAGTTGACAGCAAACAGATGGTTAGAGGCTCTTACTTGTAAACTGGAAAAATTAAGATTTGGCAGGTTCTGTTAAAAAATAGTTACAAAACATCTTAAAGTTTTCCCCTTCATATCCTGGTGTTGCTCTGGGCATCGTTTCAATATTTTCATAGGCTACTGCATGGAAAAGGTTCTGAATACATGAAAGCAGCTGGCATAAAAGGGCTTAGAAATACTAGTTAAGATTTATAGGGAGCAAAGTTGCCAGCATCCCAAAGATGCAGTATTTAAAGCCCAGCTTCTCAGCCCACCAATAAATCACTGTACCTTAGCAGCGTAGCGTGAGTTTCGTCTCCAAAGGTGCAAGAAAAGTGGGTAAAATGTAAACCTTGGTAGATTTTTCCATATTTGTTGACTTACCCCGTGATAATGTTAAGCTAATGTTTTTGGGCAAAGCACAGCCGCATAAAATTAAACCTCTCACCGCCACAGGTTCCCCCTCAGGAGGGGAATTCAGCCAGAGACCTGGTTCTTGCAGACAAACATTTCCTCCTCCTTCTCTGAGCTGTGAGGGAAAAAGGGTCCAGGGAAACATGGGTGGAATGCCCTGGATCCCAGAGGGATGCAGCCCAGGGAACAGCCAAATTTTGAAGGATGGCATAAACCCACTTGGACTTTGGCCATCCCGATATCCCATGGGCATCCTGATATCCCATGGGCATCCTGATATCACATGGCAGTGTGCCCCCACCCCAATATCCCATGATCATCCCAATATCCCGTGGCAGTGTGCATCCATCCCAATATCCCATGATCATCCCACTATCCCATGGAAGTGTGTGGCCATCCCAATATCCCATGGCCATCCCAATACCCCATGGCAATGGACACCACTGCTCCATGGGGAGCAGCACCTGGAGAACCCCCGCACACCCCTATCCCCAGAGCAGCCCTGGAGCCTGCGCAGGGAGTGGTGGCTTCTCCAGGGTTAACGACAGAACCGCTCCGTCCTCATCCTCGCTGGGGAGTCAATGGGGCCTTGTCTGCAGCCTGAATTGCTGGCCTGCAAACAATCATTTCAGAGCCAGCATCCAAGCCCTGCTCCGTTCCTCATTCCTCCCCTCTTCTCTCTCCCCTTTGCACCGAAACAGCCTCTGACACCGTTTGCCTTGAAAACACCAGGTTTCCCCAGGTCCTGCAGCCATTCACCACCAGCCCAGGATGGAGAATCCCACTTAGCTGGTGGCAGCAGCAAAAATACCCCCTCAGGCTGAAAACAGTTCAAATTTTGAGACCAAAGAGGTCACAGGAAGGAGGGAAAGAGGAGTCCAGAGGAGAGCCTGCTGCCTGTCCCTCCATTTCATGGAGCTGCAGGGGTGGGAGGAGGCTGCGAAGGGATGGATGTGTAGGGAGAAGGGATGGATGTGCAGGGAGAAGGGATGGATG
>BJBW01021804.1:1024-12190 GCA_004320125.1 Scolopax mira
TGGAGCCATCTCCTCTTTGGAAAGCATGATGTTCTCCTGATATCTAGGAGCCCTTTGTGAGAAGCTGACTCTTGCTTGCTGGGACTGTGCAGGAGGCCCTGTCCCCAACAGCTTTCACCTGCCAGGTGAGGGAGACCATATGGGAAGGTGAGATCCAAGGATGGTATAGACCATTCCTCTCCTGTGATTGCTGGCTGGGCCAGTTGTGGCCCAGAGGAATTAAGTGCCTGACAGCAGAGGAGGGGTGGCATGTACAGCAACAGAGCAGTAGCCAAAATGCTGTCATGCTAATCTCAGGACTTTGTCCTGCATCCTCCAGTGTAACCATTCGCTGTGGCCAGTTAATTGGTTGTCCTGTTAAAACAAGCTCAAGGAAAACATTATTTATTGGAAGAAAGATGGCACTTCCACGGCCTGCTAAATCATGGTGGCAAACAAACACTGTGGTCTCTGGCTTCCTGCAGGGTTCAGCAGAGGCTATTTGCTGTTTGTTCTGGCCTCTTTTACTGGGCAGAGACCTGCTTCATAGCTTCTCCTAGCTAAACTTCAAGCAACAGCTGAGGTCAGCTTCTCAACCCTGGGGCAGCTTCAGATCTTGTTTGGGTCCTGCCCCTCGTTAGAAGATGATGGTGTCTGGATTTCCTGGCAAGTCTCACTGCTCAGCAGCCCGTCGGTGCTTTTCTCTTGTTTTTCCTCTGCTGTCAGCTCCCGCAGTCTGTGAAACTGTTTTCTGCCTTATTTCTCTTAGAGAAGGGGGGGAAAGATACGTAGGGATGAAGCCCACTGGAGATACAGATGGATTAGCAGGGGTTACCTCGCCTTTTGAAAGGATCAGGAGAGT
Organism: Scolopax mira; assembly: GCA_004320125.1. NCBI lineage: Eukaryota > Metazoa > Chordata > Aves > Charadriiformes > Scolopacidae > Scolopax > Scolopax mira. The sequence continues at coordinate 1,866 of BJBW01021804.1, forward strand.
GCTACCTTCCCTGGAGGGGTTCAAGGGCAGGTTGGAGGGGGCTTGGAGCAACCTGGTGGGAAGTGTCCCTGCCCGGGGCAGGGGTGAAACTGGATGGTCTTTAAGGTCCCTTCCAACCCAAACTGTTCTGTGATTCTACCACATCATGGCTTGGCTTCTGCACCCACTGAATTGAGGGTTCAGACTGAACCCTTCTCAGAGTTCAAGGTGGATCTGAGCATGACCACACTTCAGGACCATCAAACGTACAACCTCCTTGCTTGGTTGTACAACAGAGAAGCTGCTGTACAGGGGAAAGGGTCCACGTCCCATTCCCCTCACACCCAGGAGAACACCACGAGCTCCACCATGAACCAAGGTGCCAAAAGCACTCATGAGGGTTGTTCATCACTGGTAGCAATGCAACTTTTCTCCACAAGAGAGGACACGCTGCCCATGTGATTAAGCTGAAAGAAATGCCCAGCTCCAGCCTCCTGGGGCCCAAATTCCAGGACCACAGTGATAAAATGGAAGAGAGGAGGGTAGCACAGCCTTTCCCACTCTTCTCTCAACAAAAGGAGATATGCAGAGCAACCCTGGAAATACTCTTCAAGACTCAAAACCAACCAACCAACCTGTCCAGTTGTGGTTTATTCCCCACCATCCAGCCCTGTATCAAGGGTTTGGCACTCATTATGTAGTGCTACAGATTAATTTGACAGAAAACAAGGCTCTGGCACGTGTGAGGCTACCATTCAGGCAGATCACTATGCCCTCCAGCTCCTGGAGTCAGGAGTCTAGGACAAGTGTGACCTACTTGCTTCAAGCTCTCCAATTTCACCATTGATTCACATGTGTCCTAGAAATGGAGGTCTATGGACCAAACTGAGTACAACCACAGTCGTGGAAATCCTTTCTTTCTAAAAGAATCACTTCTACTTGCTTCTCCTAGCCACCCTTCACCTCCCAAATACATCTCTGGCACTCAGATCTATGCTCTTCCCCAAGCTGATGTGACACACCACCACTACGTTGGGGTTACCAGGACTGAAAACCAAAAAGTTTCCACAGGACAAGTCCCCAGCAGACTGCTGAACTTCAGGCCAAGATGCACAAATAAAACAAGACAGACCCCTGCAAGGGCATGAGACTAGTTCCACGTGTGGCTTAAGCCAAAGACATGGCAGATCCCATCCCTCCACGTGCACACCACTGTTTCCAGAAGTCATACAAGTGTGATTGCACGGACTGAAGTACCCACAGGGAGGTGGTGGTGGAAACACACAGGCTCTGGAAAGCCTCTCCCAACAGAGGCCTACACTAAAACTTGAGCCAGCCACCTGCCTCTTCTCTGCTGGCCATGTCACAGCCTCATTACCCAGCTAGAAAGTGGCTCACCCACCTTTATCCCATTGGCAGGTCAGGAAGAAACAGGCTTCCTACACTGCTCCTGAGGAAACATGAAGAATATTAGCAATAGGAGGCTCATGAACACTGACTTGAAGGCAAAGAAATTCCTGTTTCTAAAGAAGATGCTTTTGTGCACTGCCCAGGCTCCGTGTACTTTTTCATTCTCCGCAGAAGACATCAGACCTCTAACAGGTTCCCAGGAATTTGAGGAGCTGGAGGTGGCTCATCACCCTTTGGACAGCAGAGATCTGGGTGACTCAGAAGTCTGGTTTATCCAAGGCTGATTCCCCTCAAGAACAGACTCTTGCTCACACCACTGTCGCAGAGGAAAGCAGCTCCAAGTCCTTCACTGACACCTCGTGTCAGAAGCAGGAATTGGCCACAACAGAGAGCCAGGAAGGCTCCAAGTGATGCCCAGCACACAAGGACCTCTGGCCAAGAAACAACCAGGACTTTTAAGAGCTAAAAGAAGGGATTAAATATATTATCGATGAGGCTTTCAAGAGAAAATTTAAGACAAAGCAGCTCTCCTCTCCTCAATGCTGGTCATGTTTTCCTGCCTCTTAAAGCCAGCTCAGGAGCCTGCCTGATCACAGAGAGCAGATTGGGCTATTTCTGACTCATCAAGAAGTGAGAACTTGAGTCGGTTTTACTTTGTCATCAAGCAAGCAGAGACCACAGAGGATCATGCAGAACAGCACAATCTCCTCCTTTCAGCAGCACCAAGGTGTCAGCCCAGGTCCTGAAGCAAAGAATTCCTTTGTGCTTCCAGACTGATCCCAGCACACAGGAGGGAGCAGCGTTTCAGACCTGGAAGCACAACATCCTCTGAGCAACATCAACACCAGTGACCAGTCAGATACTCAATTCCCAGGATTTCTCCAAGGCCATCGTTTGCTCCAAGACTGGAACTAACTGCAGAGACAGACTCAGACACAAGAGGCAACAGCAAAGACAAAACAGAAATGGAAGAGAATAATGCATGGGTATTTTATGCCCAAGTACTTATTTAAGATAGCCACTGCCTGGATTTAGTGCATCTGGGAGAGATAGAACATGTGTTAAAAGCCTGTAGAGCAGAGAAAACAGGTACTGAAATAGGAAAAGAACTGGTCTGACCACAGACCTACCTAAGTACTCAAGAGCAATGCTTCTTTGAAGGAAAAATCTTCTGTGCCCACTAGACAGGGCACAGAAAGCCAAGTGGAAGAGGAAGGAGATTGGCAGTGAACTCAGAACAGCCTTCAGGCTCTGAATGAAGCTCATCAAGGGGCACAGCAGCAGCCACCACCACCAGAGGACTGTCAGGGACAGGACAGTAACAACAAACGCATGGGAACTCCAAACTCATTCCAAATGCAGAAACGCCACTCCAAGGGAGAGCTAAGATTACACAGCTTAGTTCAGAAAGCAAAGAGGGGAGGAAAAAAAAAAAAAAAAAGAGAAACTATAAATACAGAAAGACTCTAAAGAGGAAGTTATCTGCAAGGAAGATTTAGGGCATGCTGACTAGCAAGAGAGCAAGAATACTTCCCACCACCCCTTCTTTCAGGCCGGGGCTCCATAGCAAGAACAGAGACTGCTGCAAGCAGAGAGCCACAGAAAACTCTGGCTGACAAGGGCCTTCTTCCCAAGTAAAAACATCCTGGGTATTTTTAAGGTAGAGACTGAAGCACTTAATAGCACTCTGTTCCCATTCTGCTGTTTAACAGTTTTGTGAGCAGTTCTGGGTTACTTGCATCCAGGGTTTAGCTGGCCAAGGATCCCTTAGATACTCAATATTAATTTCAATCACACAATGATCATCAAGATAAAGCTGACACTCAAGCAGTGTTTTCAGAAGAAAGATTGAGCCAATAACTATAGCCCCATTGACCAAAACAAACCAACACCTCTGGATACAGAATATGTATCCAGTGTCACTTCACTGATCTAGAAAAGTGACAATGGCTGGAAGTCAGAATTAGCCTCAAAAGAGAGCTCAAGGTTCCAGGTGAAGAGTAATTCACCAGGGAATTTACCCAGATCTGCACCATGATTTTTCCACTACTGACCCTTCAATAACAGCAAGTACTTTCCTAGATGACTCGATCTCCTCTAAAACTGACCATGGGTATCAGGGATTAAGTGAGATCGTAGAATCATTTAGGTTGGAAAAGACCTTTAAGATCATCAAGTCCAACCATCAACCTAACAGTGCCAAGTTACCACTAACCCACATCCCTCAGCACCACGTTGACCCCTCTTTTAAATACCTCCAGGGATGACAACTCAACCCCTTCCCTGGGTAAGTACAAAGCATATTGCAGGAAACTACAGGAATCTGACAAAAAAAAACCCTTCCCGCTCCACAAAAGGAGTGTCTCATTAGACTTAAGACATGCAAAAAAGATGAAAAACACAAACATGTAGAAGTAAACAAGAATTCTTGACTCCCACAGCTACTTGAGGCCTGATTCTCTGAGATACCAAGTGCATGGCAGAGACAACATTCGGGTAAGCACAACATTATTCTGCAATCTTACCAGAGCATTCAGAACTTTTTATTCTTAGGTTATATGCATTTTGGCACTATGAAATTACAGAGCAATTGCCCTGATAACCTTACTTCTGTCCTCAAAAGGGCTTCCTGCACTGCCTAGAAGTGAAAAGCACTAACAGGATACCCATCAGCAAAGGCTGACAAACCCAGCAGGCTCCAAAGAAGCACAAGAGACGTACCACGGTTGTGCGGCCACCTCAAGAGAGCTCTGGGAGCTCCAACTTCCTCAAACCGCCATGTCAGCTGTTGAAATCACACGGCCGGGACACCGAGTCAGCTGAGCGCAGAGACAGCAGCCGAGGAGGGGGAGGAACAAGGGGACGGCGCCTCAAAAACGCCGCCGTTGGCTCTTCTCTCCCCCCTCACACCAGCCGGCCTCTCCCCTTAGCCCCCACCTAGGCCTTCCCCTCAGTGTGTGGAGGGGGGAGTCCCCACCGGCCTCAGAGCCCCGCCACTACTCACCCTCCAGGCTCTCACACTGCACCAGGTTCACGTAGTCGCCTTGCCGTAACACCCCGGCCTTAAAACCCCGCACCAGCCCTTCCAGGTAACCGTTATCCACGTTAAAATACAGCTCCGGGAAAGACGACATGGCGGCCCGCCGACCGAGGGACAGGGAGACCTCACGTGACCCACCCCCTCCACCCCACCCTCCGCTCACGTGACGGCCGCCGCGCGGCGTGGCCCCCCCCCCCTTCCCGGCAGGCTGTGCGAGGGGCAGGAAGCGCCTGAGGAGATGGCGGCGGGGGGTGGGCTGGAGGCGGCGGTTTTGGGGTTGCTTTCCCCTGTTGAAGCCTCCTCTGTCCCTACCACCGCTCCCAGCCGTGCCTTCAAGCGGTGCCAGGCCTGAAGTTCCCTCCCTGAAGGGCGATGCTGCCTTCTCTGAAAGCAGAGGGCGGTCAGAGGACCTGCTGTTCCTTCCAGTGCGGCCCAAACTATGGCAGGTGGAATCAGAGAATCATAGAATCCTCTGGGTTGGAAGGGACCTTTCAGATCATCCAGTCCAACCATCAGCCCAGCACTGACAACCCACCACTGACCCACGTCTCTCAGCACCACGTCTGCCTGGCTTTTAGATACCTCCAGGGATGGTGCCTCCACCGCTTCCCTGGGCAGCCAGTTCCAAGGCTTGACAACCCTTTTGGTGAAGAAATTTTTCCCAATATCTGTCCTAAACATCCCCTCCTGCAAAACAGCAGATAAAATGTTCTAAGACTCAATTTAAAGTTCAGAAAGCAGGTGCCGGGTGCACCAGGGATCACTCCTCCTGTTGTGCACACCAAATAGTGTTGTCAAATTAAATTTATACAGAACAGGTATACATAGTCAGTGTAATTCCAAGAAAACATTAGCGTATTCATTCCATTTCTGAGAATTAATCTACAGATTATAATAAGCTTTTGGGCACGCGTAGTTCTACCTTCTGGTGGTCCTTGTTTTGAGTGAGGGTCGTTTCTTCCTCAATCTTCATCTCCTTCACCTGTCCTTTGGCTTGCTTTTCTTATTGGCAAAACATTCTAACTGCTTAATTGCTCATTAAAACTAATGATCTCCCTGCCACCACCTGTTTGTCAATGTCCGTATTTATCGCATCCCTGTCTTAGGTCACCGTGTTCTCAGGGCCACACACATCCTTTCTTATCTTACTGAGCCCTTGAAACCATTTGGGATGGTTATTAAAATAGCTCCATTTCTTCTCTAAAAGGAGATTCTCTACAGTTCAACCATTTATAAACTACCTAAAATCTGCCTTAGGTATCACCCTGGCACAACTCGAGGCCGTTTCCTCTTGTCCCATCGTCTGTTTCTTGGGAGAAGAGACCGACCCCCCCTGGCTACCCCCTCCTTTCAGGGAGTTGGTGAGAGTGAGAAGGTCTCCCCTCAGCCTCCTTTTCTCCAGGCTGAACCCCCCCAGCTCCCTTGATAAAGATTGTGTCCGTCCCATAGGTACCCCCTTGGCCACCGATTCCTCGGGGCTGATGGCTCACAAGGATCTCCTGGGTGTAAAGCACCTGGGTCAGCACAAGTAAAGCTCCCCACATCACTGAGGGGCACCCCTCCTGCCAGGAGACCCCTCCTTTGGGCAGAAAGGGCCCTGCTGGGGAAAAAAAAAAAAAATTATCTCATTTTGTTGGACATGGAGGTGCCCTGGACTCTGGGCTGTGAGGACACGGTGCCCACCCGGGTGCCCTCCCCTCACAGCTCCCTGCTTGTCCCCCGAGATCCCAAGTGGACACATGGAACCGTTCCCACTCAGCAATGGCTTTTGCTAATGACTGGTTTATTAGAGTGGTGGAGGAGGAGGTGGCACACGCGGGCAGGGAGCAGGCAGCCCCCCCGCCCACGGGGGCTAGTTCTTGCCGCAGGGGAAATTGGTGCCGATTTTCCGGCAGTAGCAGAAAGCGTTGAAGAAGCGGCAGTAGCAGGTGGCACAGGGGTCACAGCAGGGGACCTGGTGGCCCAGGCAGGACTCCAGGAGGCGGACGCAGCGGCGGGGGGATCGCTCTTCTCGGCCCGCAGCCTGCACTTCTGTGGATGATGCCTGCCGGGGAGAGGAGGAGGAGGGACAGGGTGGGTGGTGGACCACCGTGCCAGCAATAAAACTGTGTGGGAAAGAGCCAGGAGTGGCTACAGAAGGAAACCTGCTGCTGCCACCAGTGGAGAGCCCTGTCGTGCTCAGCTCCAGGCTTGGGCTGGTGAAAATCACCACTGACACCCTCTGTAGGCATCACCACCCCCCTCCACATAGAATCCTCCAGGTTGGAAAAGACCCTTGGGATCATCAAGTGCAGCCATCAAAGGCTTCTATGTGTCTCAAGACCTTTATGGTGAAGCCCAGCCCCAATTTTAGTGAAGGGGTGACCAAATGGAGGCACTGGAGGCCGAGCCGGGCAAGACTGCCTGCCTAAACTGCTTAATTAACTGGTTAATTAAATGGATCACAAGAGTTATGAGCTTAGACCACCCTTCTTGAGCACCAGAGCCCCTTGCAGTTCTGAGCAGCCTCAGAACTGCAGCCCTGGCTGCTTCTCAGCAGGTGACAAGAAGGGATAATCCCTTCTCCAGAAAGTGCCACGCTGGGCTCCAAACCACCCCTGGTTGTGGAGACATGGAGAAGGCTGCTGTGGCCCAAGGCCACCCCGTTCTTTGGGGTGTCTGTAAGACAGCTCGGGGAGCATTACCTGGGGTTCCAGCATGCTGCCGCCTCTCTGCATGAGGTCACCATCAGCTTCTTGGACCTCCAGGGCCATCTGCTCAAAGCCCAGCCTGGGTAGAGCTCCTGGGAGAAACAAGGAGGTTGCTGATGGTCCCCATGGCCATGTGTGTGTCCCTCAAAAGCCCCCCCGCTCCCCATGGGCTGCCAAGCTTCTCCCCCCATCCAGCGAAAGGAGAAGCTGTGCAGCTTTAAGGAGACCCCCCGTATCTCACCCTGGGTGTGAAGGTCCCCACTTCTGCACTGGGGCCCTGGGCATGCCACTGGGTGGCAGTGGGAGGACATGGGAAGCTACAGAACTCACCGGCCGGCTCAGCAGACACCTCCTTGACTTTCCGGAGCAGGCTGGAGTAACGGGCTCTATCCGTCCCCTCCAGCCCAACACTCCCCTTCTGCAGGTGGCCGCGGCCGAGGTCGGTGGTGAGGATGGCCTGGATGCCCTGCAGCAGCCCACAGCACAGCAGCAGCACGTTCAGCATGGTCCTGGGGGACAACCTGTGCAAAGGGGGCCTGGTGACCCCGCTGGCCACCTGGGCTGGTCCCCACCACCGTCACCTCCTGAGCAGCACCACTGCTGTCCTGGACTTAAGACCTTTCTTGGACCACCACATGCTTTGCTCAAGGACTTCAGTGATGGGCTGGGTGTCACCACCTCACAGGGGGGGCTCCAGCACCTCCGAGCCACCCAGTCACCTGAAAAACCCACTGACGCTGGGCTGCAGAGCTTCTTTGGGATGCAGAGACCCCTCTGCCTGGGACACGGACACCATCATCAGGAGATGTCCCCCCCCAGTTGGACCAGCATGTTGGTTTTCACCCGCCCCCAGTGCAGAGTTTGCTCCCCCATCCCTGCTCGTGAGGGGATGGTGAAGGTTGAGGAGGGAGGAAAGCGAAGCTGGAGAATGCTGAGAGAAGAGAGGTGAGGCTCGGTGGGGAGGAAGACCACCCCAGGAAGGACTGGGTGAACTGGGGAGACTGGATGCAGGATCAGGGGATCTCGAAGGGAGTTGGGAAGGGAGACCCCCAGTCGCTGCCGGGGGGTCTCCATCCCCAGCTCTGGCAGAGCTCTGCCGACCGCTCCTCACCTCCCTGTCCCCACAAAACCACCCAGCTCTGCCGGGAGAGACCTCTTCGTGCCACGGGGACCCCCACGGCCGTGGACATCGCACCCCAAACACCCTCCCAGCCCCTTCCCCTGGTGGGCACTGACCTCTCCGAGCGGGGAGAGGGCTTTGCCGCTCGCTGCTCCACCGAGCTCCCCGGGAGCGCCGCCGCCGCTCTCTGCCTCGATGTCCTCCTCCCCACATGCTCACCAGGATTTATATCAGCTTTTTATTAATTAAGTGCCGTGACCACATGACTCTGCTAACTACCAAGTAGGTGGGCTTCTCTGGAAACCGGGCTTTGTCTGGAGGAAGAGGCAGCCGGCGAGGCCGTGCGCGGGAGGGAGGATGCCTTCTCCGTGCCCCAGATGGTCGCGGGGAGGAACAGATCCCCACCAGCCCCCAAATCCCACCTTTTTTGGGAGCAATCTCTAGGCCGTTTCCCTTCCCAGCCTGAGGACATCTCCCAGTTCCCTCCCACCAGGGCTGGAGGCTCCTCTCCCAAAACACGTTGAGCTCTTTGGGTTTTCAAAGGGGATGTTGCTCACCCACAGCTCCGGACAGGCACCCAGAGTGTCCAGAAGTCCTCTGCTCCCAACCACTCACCATCTGCAGGTGGCTCCCACCTAACTGTGTCTCTCATTCCAGTATCCTTTGGAAAACCTGCAGCTCCCCAGAGCCTGCTGCTCTCTGAGGAGCTCCCTTGTGCATCCCGGGCTCAACTCCACCATGGGAAGGGAAGAACCAGCTCCACCGATGGTTTTCACAGCCATCATGCATGGCTCCTTGAGCTTCTTGGTGCCCAGACCTTAGAGGGCCACTCCAAAACCCAAAGGGAGCTACAGCCAGCCCAATGCAGCCTCGGTGGCAGGGCCAGGCACTGGTGGAGGTGGTACCTCTGGTGGGGACATGCGTTATGGGGGACACCACATGCCTGTTCTTGTGCCTGGTTACAACTGAGGGCTTCTCAAGCAGCCTCGGCATGTCTGCAGCAGGGAACTGCCCCAAAGGACACAGAGCTGGGGCTCCAGCTCCCCAGCAGGAGAAGGACCCAACCACAACACCCGGGGGCCCTTTCCCAAAGAGGAACCGGGGCCGGAGGGTCAACCGAAAGAGGCCGTGGAGGCAGAGGCTGCTCATGGAGCTTCCTCAGTCCCCCCCTGTAGGGACAGCAACAGATCTGAGAGGTTTTTAAGAGAAACCCGAGTGCCAGAAGCCAGAAAGGAATCTCCTTCCCGTTCGAATCCCGGGATGCACACGCAGGGAGGTGAATTGCCCGAGCACCCGGCATCCCGGGGTGCTTCCCCGCCAGCGCCCCCCTCCGCCCGCCCCCAGTCAGCAGCCTGGCCAGGATCCTTTTGGAAACACCCATGTCCTGGGGTGGCTTCAGCCCTGCAAGGGACAGGGACAAGACACCAGAGGGGCTCAGTTTCCAGCAGGGGACACCCACCACCCAGGCTGACACACCCCTGGGTGAAGACCTATCCTGGGTTTGGGGAAGTTCCTGTTCCCATCCCCAGTCCCATCCCTTTCCCCATCCTCATTCCCGTTCCCATCCCCATACCCACTCCCATCCCCATCCCAACTCCATCCCCACACCCATCCCCAGTCCCATCCCTATTCCCATCTCCAGTTCCATCCCCATCCCCATTCCCAGTCTCATCCCCATCCCCAATTCCATCCCCATCCCCATTCCCAGTTCCATCCCCACACCCATCACCAGTCCCATCCCTATCCCCATCTCCAGTCCCAGTCCCCTCCCCATTCCCAGTCTCATCCCTGTTCTGTCCCATCCCTATTCCCAGTCACATCCCCCTTCCCAGTTCCATCCCCAGTTCCAGTCCTATCCCCGGTTCCATCCCTATCCCCATCCCTATTCCCAGTCTCTTTCCCATCCCCATTCCCAGTCCCATCCCCATTCCCAGTCTCATCCCCATTCCATCCCATCCCCATCCCCATTCCCAGTCTCATCCCCATTCCATCCCATCCCCATCCCCATTCCCATCCCATCCCCACCCCCCCCCCCCCCCCCCCTCCCCACTCCCTCCCCCCCCCCCCCCCCCCCCCCCCCCCCCCC
>BJBW01021807.1:0-10587 GCA_004320125.1 Scolopax mira
TTCCTAATGTCTAATCTAAACCTGCTCTTCTCCAGTTTATACCCATTAGCCCTTGTTCTGTCATTGCTGGCCTTTGTGAACAGACTCTCCCCAGCTTTCCTGTAGGCCCCCCTCAGGTACTGGAAGGCTGCTATTAGATCTCCCCAGAGCCTCCTCTTCTCCAGGCTGAACAACCCCAGCTCCCTCAGCCTGTCCTCGTAGCAGAGGTGCTCCAACCCCCTAATCATTTTTGTGGCCCTCCTCTGGACCTGTTCCATCAGGTCTATGTCCTTCTTATATTGAGGGCTCCAGACCTGCACACAGTACACCAGATGAGGTCTCACCAGAGCAGAGTAAAGTAGGAGAAACTCCCCTTTAACAAAAAATACTTGCTTTTTGAAAGGTTCTGTTAATATTTTTATGGATTTGACGATTACAGTCTCTTTGGCAGTTCAGTTTGAGGACTGAAATCTAAGTCCAATGTAAGGTTTATTTAGGAGGAATATTGGGAAGGAATGAATGTCATTAATGTAGGCTTTACATATAGTAAAATAAAAAGTATTTTTTGTTTCTTTTTTAAAACCTTCTAAAGATACAGACCACTACCTTCTATGAGGGTAATTTGCATTGTGTTGGAGGCATCACCACTGGGGAAAAAAAAAAGTGAAAATTACTCACAATTTCTCACTATCCTTTGGGGATTTTATTACTATGTATATTGTAATAACTTGTCTTTAATGAGTATCATCAGTATCATTGATTTTCAAGTAGGAGAGACCAACTGAGATTATTTCAATACAGTATACATAGAATCCAAAATATATTTTGGTAGAAAATACTAAGATTTCTCTCATTATAACATTTTCTGCATCAGTCCTCAGCTGAAGTTTAATTTATTCAATAAATTGACTAGCCACACATTAAAATTTTTGATATAAAGCTGTTTTATCTAAAGGAAGAATGGGAAGACTGTTATTGTGACTCTGCAAACTGTAATTAGAAGTTGCATTAGTAGGCCAGGTTTTCAGGTAAATTGTGCAGTTCTCCTGAAAGTGTGAAGAAAGAATCTACACTAGCCTAACCACCTTGTTTTTTCTGTGAGAAATGTGTGCTCCTCTGCACTGTTCTCTTGTCTAACCTGACTACAAAACAGAATCACAGAATCATAGAATGGTTAGAATTGGAAGATACCTTAAAGATCATTGAGTTCCAACCCCCTGCAGGGACACCTCCCTCTAGACCAGGTTGCTCAAAGCCTCCTTTAGCCTGGTCCTGAACACTTCCAAGGATGGGGCATCCACAACTTCTCTGGGTAACCTGTTCCAGTGTCTCACCATCCTCACAGTAAAGAATTTCTTCCTAACGTCTAATCTAAATTTCCCTTGTTTTAGTTTAAAACCATTACCTCTCATGCTATTGCTGCACCCCCTCATAATGAGTACCTCCTTATTGATCTCATTTCCTTCCCTTTAGGTACTACGTATTCCATGTGCATATGACTAATGATGTAGATGCGCTGATCCATGAGACTATCAGTTTTCTTCTTTAGAATTAGTTTGGGAACTCCATTTGGAAAGAGCCACCTTCAATACAAACTACTCTGTTGTGTTTCTGTACTTCCAAATGCCTTATAGGTTATGTGACTAGGTGACTGGAAGAAGGACTTCAAAGTTGGGGCGGAACACAAAATCACACACACATTTCATCATACATTTTTTTATGAACTTTAAGTGACTGAATGATTTTGGCGTAACTTTCATAAAAGATGCCCTAAGACAGGGACCCATTTAGGTCCAGAGGAAGTGGGGGAAAAAAAAGCCCTGTTTCTCCAAAATAACATGGTGTCTATAAGATCAAAATAGAATTTTTGTTAATGCTAGATGGCAAGTTTTCTCTTGGTTAGAATTTGTAGATCCTGTATTTGTGCTTTGACTCTGATTCCAAATTAAGGAGTGTTAGGTTTGTTTTTTTGTTCTTAATCTGTTTTCTCTTATGCCCCAAAATAATGTATTGGTTTCCTTCATCACTCATTTTTTTGATACTATAAAAAATAAACTTCACTTGGTAGGTTACTTTTCAAGTTGTTTAAGCAGTAAGCAAATCCCTGGTGCTCTGCTGAGATAATCAGGCTATCAGATTGCCAGTACAAATTTTGCTATACACTACAATTACTTGAGTGTTCAATCACAGAGAGTGTTTACTGTGATGTGATCACAATCTATGAATATGTTACTTCCACCTTGTTTGTCACCTGCTATTTCGTTACTGAAGGTAGCAAAGAGTGAAACAGAATCTTTGATAAACTGATTATTTAAACTTGTCGGACTATCCACTATCCACACACATAAGGTTTACTCCCTGCCATTAATGATAAGGCCAAAGTGCTATAGCCATACAGGTACTTGGATGTTGCAAAGCAGAACATTTCCACAACTCAGTGTCAGGTACATGAAAATGACTGGAGTCTGAAATGCAGGGTTATGTGCCTAGGATGCTCTCCAGAGCATAAAGAGGAAGCTGGAGGGGCTTCCAAGTAGCAGTGAGTTGACTTATCAGAATTAGTTGACAGACAACACCAAGCACAGGAGTATGTGTAAAAACCCTCTCTCCAACCCTTCTACTGAAGCTATTTCACTGTATCTGAAAATTCATTAGTATCTTGGGCAAGAAGATAAAGTAAATATGAGCATATGCTCATAAATCATGAGCATCTGGATAGTCAGGGTGTCTTGTGTTCATCTCTGCTTTGAGACAGTGACATGTTTTAACACTTCTGCAGGGAGTTAAGAAGCTCTTTGTCTGGGTTGCCTTAGACTAAGATGCTTTCAGACAGGTTTCATGTACTGAAGGAGAGGTAGGTGGAGTCTGTGTTTACTGGGGTGGGAAATGAAGACTTGATTTGAATGTCAGATTGGAATATTGTGAGTTCACAAGTTTCACAATCAGGGAAGATCCTTCTCCTCCACCTGCAGAGTTGTAACTACAGAATAGATTCAGAGCCCCAGTGGAAGATGAGAGGCTTGGAAGTATGTCCAATGAGGAACCAGAGCTGTCTGAAACTGAACTGTGCAGAACCAACAATGTGAAGCAGTGTGTGGTGCAGTGGCATATTCCCTGCCATGAGGGTTTTGACTGATTTGACCAATCATAACAACAGATGGCCTCTCTTCCTCCCTAAGGAAAAGAGAGGAGAGGAAAAGGGAAAGGAAAAAAAACCTTATGTTTAGAAAAACTAAACTACTTTAATGAAAAAAAAAATAATAATAATAAAGGGAAAAAAACATGTATACAGTATAGTCTCAAACTCCCAGGATGATCATCACGTCACCAGCAGGCACAGGGGAAAGTCCCAGGCTGGGCTCAGGGATGGGCAGGAGCTGGATTCTGGATCTGGAGTCAGGAATGCTCAGATCGGGATCAAAGGCAGAGGAACAGACATTATTCCTCCTAGAACATTGGCCATTGGAGGAAGATTGTTGACCCTTTGTTGATCCCTCAGCTTTTATACTGAGCATGATGCAGATGGGATAGAATACCCTGTTGGTCAGGTTTGGGTCACCTGTCCTGTCGCTCCTCTCCACGTCCCTCCCCACAGGTGGGACCCCTCTACGCCTTTCCGCTGCCAACCCTCCATTGGGGCAAATAACAAATTTGCCTGACCTTGGTTGTCATAGCAAGAAGTATAAGCAAGGACCTGTCTACATACCATTCCTTGGTATAATCAAGTCTTATCACTGTGAGAGTGAACAGTATGCTGTTAATTGCAGAGTTTTGTTACTTAGAAGAGGCCCAGTTGAAAAAGTAAAATTACTGAACAGAAAATTAGTCCTGTTTTACCTGAAACCAGGACATGGAGGATCCCATCTTCTCACCTGAGGATTCCTAGAAAGAGATAGAATTGATCTGGTCAAGTGAAGCAAAACCATCTTTGCCAACAGGCTGTCCAACCTGTGGGAGAGAGCTTTTAATTAGTAGCAATATGGGAGGAACAACAAAAAGTGAGTAAATGGTGGACTAGGCTGGTAAGCAAAGGAAAATCAATTGAGATCCTGACTATACTGCAGACTGAGGTTTCTTCAAGTGAATGTGTGTATCTTTCAGATGATGCCAAACCTTTCTTTGAGTAAACATTTCTGAAATGGGGTCTTATATCTGAGAATACCTTTTTATTCATTAGCTGGGACTTCAGCTCCGGAAATAATCCACTGGTGGAAGATGACATCTATTACACCAGAAAGCACTTTGGCTTTTAAAGGGGAGTTAAACTGAAGTTATTTGATATTTAAAATACAAAAAAACCCCACAGTACCCTAGTTATGGTTAACTTTGCATGGAGAAATTATAACTGTTTGCCTAAGGTGAGTAAGTAAGTGACAATGTCACTGCATTTTTGTGTCCCCCTCCTAATTTTAATGTATTTTGGAGATTTTCAACAACTGTAGAGGCAAGTTTTCTGCTGACCTTGTAGTACCACTGAAATATCCTACTGATGAGAAGGTAGCAGTATTATTCCTGAGCTGAAACTTCTTGAATTAACTTGGGAGAATCTTAATAAAGCAGCTTTGAGTGGAATGACAGTCATGGATGCTTATGCTGAGGTCCATTTTGGAGGTATCATGGGATAGAAATGGTGATTACACATTCCTCTGTCACCTGAGACTTCAAAGACATTGGCTGTCTTGATGATAACTACAGACCATGAACAGAAGCCATGATTTGGAGGAGAATTGCTGCACCTGTCTGTACTTCATGCTGGCTTTCCCACAAATCAGTTCAGTCTTGTCATATAGACTTTGAAGCTAATTAACATTTCCAGACACTTTTAGAGCAAGAAAATGTCTGCATATGAGTTTGAGAGAAAGAAAAGCTGTGTGTCACCATGAAGAGTGGATTCCTAATCTTTGAATATACACTTGCAGGTGTGACATACATTATATATGTATAGGCTGCAACTATGTCCAGCTGCTTTCTACCTGCTTTTCACGGCCACTAGCAGATACGAGCTTAAACCTACATGTGATTCCAACTGTCAGAATTTGAATGCAAGCTGGGAGATGTGATCTGACCATTACTGGCTACTTTTACTGTGGTAAATTTTGTTATTCTCAAGCCTGTTAATATTGACACCAAACTTAGAAACTTATTGCAACCAATGAAGCCATTCAGCACTCAAGCCAGGTATTTTCTGAAGAGGAGACTGCTTGATAAATTTATGTCTTTTAAGTTTAGAGTTTACCCGATTGCTGTTCATCTTCAGCATGGGAAGTCATCCAATACCTGAAGCAGTTCTCCCAGCAGTTCTCCCTGGTTTCCTGCATCCTCTTCTGTCAGTACATGCTCTCAGGAACAGTGTACACTGATTCTTCTGTGCTCTGGTGAACTAAATGCATTTGATTTAAATCATTGCTCTAAAGGCCAAATTGGTTTCTTGTATACTAGAGATCATCTTCTCTAGTATGATGATTTTCATCATCATTTTCACCAGATGATTTTCAGAGTTAAGTATTACGGTGCTCAGCAGGATTAATATAAAAGAAAATCTAACAAATTTTAACTTCTTTTATCTTCTACAAAATATTAATTTTACCCTATGTATCCCTACATCTTTCACAAGGCCATTTTTGCCCATAACAAATCAGTGACACAGTGGAAACACTGACGCTGGAGGGTATTTCAAAAATAGATATTTGAGTAGGAATTTCCAAGCCAAAAAAAGTGAGTGTTTGGCAAGATTTAGGTAATGTAAGAGCAGCCATCAGGATCCAACCCATTTTGTTGTCTATTACTGCTGAAGTCTGCTCTACAGCATTAGCAGAGAAAAAAGCAATTTCTGATAGATTCAGGATACTACTAGCTCCAAATGCCACTTTAAAGATGATCTGGCAACTGATGCTTGGAAGGAAGGGAATTCTGTTTTGTGGTCTCAGGAGTGATAAAAACACTGCTATTCTTGTAGTGTACGAAACTACAAAAAGCCACTTTTTTTGCAATTGACTAATTCATGAGCCATTCTTAACATTACCTTAATATGCTTCCCCATGCTGTTGATGTCAAATTATATATTTATCCATTCTGCTGAGGTTTTTATCTATGCAAAAATTAAGTGAATGCAAATAAGTATGAGCAAACTTGAAAAGACACTTTGAGGCATGTTTGATTGTGGAATGAATATGAAAAATGAGCTCTTCATTACTATGCCATCTTTACAGCATCACTGACTTACACGTTGCTGACCTAAACACCCAATTTCTGAAAAGTAACTAAACAGCATGTTTTAACTCATTATTATTAACAACTGTAAATGGTAAAATTATGACCTGATTGTGAACAGATAGAGCACATTCCTTTAGAGTGTATTAGTACAAGGCTTTAAAAACAGAGAAAGAGAGCACATGTTCAACAGGGGAATAAAAGCAGGAAAATAATGAGAAAATAATCTTCTAACATAATTTAATAAAGGTACCTACATAGTAATTATCTTTAGCTTAAAGCAAAGCCACAAGTAATTTGACATGAAAATACCAGCTTCCAAGCATTACTGAATAACCTGTTCTCAACTTCTGACATCCACTGGAAGTCATTTGGAGTCATGCATGAAGATACTTCTATTTTTATTGCAGAGTCTAAATCAGAGATTCCTTGCTTCATAGGCTGTTCATTCTCAGCCCACTATGGGTCATGATTGTACGCAAAATAAAGAAAACAAACAGAATTTTCCCGGAAGTGTCAGGATCCTGAGGGTATTCAGGGGCTTTTCTGGTCATGCCTGGTCTCTTCTCCACCCATGGCCCAGGACCTCATCTCAGCGCAGCCCAGGGCCATCAGTTCCTTGCCCAGGAATGGCCGAGTGTGCAGCCAAGAGTTCATGCTTCAGCTCACCAGCCAAGGTGAAATGCAATAAATGTGACCTGTCTTGATGTAGGCAATGTATTACATGAGTAAAGTGACTACTTACGTAAGATTTCAGCCACTGACTATATACTACAAACTAGGGAGGGACAAATCACTGCATTTTAAGCAATTACTCAAAACTCAGCTCTTCAGGGAGATGTAAAAGTCAGGTAAGTTGAGTTTCCAAGCTTAAGATATTTTTCCATTTTAATTATGCATATTTTATCATAGCAAGACTGGAATTTCAAGAAATTCTGAGTAATTGTGGATGATCTTCCCAGACTCAAAATCAGTTGCATGCAGAAAGAGAAATAAGAATGTCCTCTATAAGCAGTACTGATTTATTCAGAATTCAAATTAAATTGGTTATGAAAGTCAGAAATACATTAATGAAGATTAACAATAGAACCCTAAGGATCTTGAATAACTGAATTGGAAATATGAGAATGATTGATGTAGCAATGGTAACAAAAGCTCTTCTGAGAAAAGAAAACTCCCAGTGTTATTATGGAGAATGTGAAGGGCAGTGAACCACATACATACTGAACCCCAGAGCCTCCGTGTCGCTTGTTAGGAAGCACTTGGAGGCAGCTAATTCCACACAAAGGCAGGTTCCTTGGCTGGTATTCTGTAATAGTGTCTTGGATGCAATTCTTTTTTGGAAAGATTTCAAAAAAATGGATTTTCATAAATTCAGAAATTTGTTTTTCCGTAGTAACATGAGTACAAGCAAGCAAAAGCAAAGAGCTAAATAAAGTATACCGTGAATAAGAAAATAACCCACACTTTTCTATTACAGATAAGTAATTTTTTCTGTACTGCTGCATTCTGGAAAACACTCTTAGCAGAATCCAGAAAAGTAGATATGATCCTAGTTCTTTTGAAATGAGGAGCTAAGTACTTGTATCACTATAGCTTTTGTGCTTAAGAGGAGAGCCTGATATTCAGAACCCAGGAATACAAACCCAAGAATATAAGTATGAAGTTCAAAACTTGAATTTCTTTCTCAGGTACTCAAGCTTGGTTAAGATGTGTTTTGCTTCTCTGCATTGGTTTCCTTTCATGCAAAGTGGTCATAGTGTCTCCTGTATCCAAAGATGTTTTTAAAAAGGGGCTTAGTTGCTACACGTAAAACTTCCTTTTCTGCCATGAAAAATTAAACAATTTATATTTGTAAACTACCATATGCTTGATACGTTGTCTACAATTCATATTGAGCTATTCCTTTTGAGCTATTAAACTAACCGGGATTTGCACATTACCAAAGGATCTACAAGATAAACTCTCCCAAACCAGTTTCACAATTAAATCACAAAGGAGCTATAAGATAAACTCTCACAAATCAGTTTTCAAAAACCTTTTTTATGTTCTATCAGGAAAACAGTGGCTCTCCTTCTTAAAATAAAGATCATACTACAACACAGAAAATGATAGAAATACCCCTATTCAGAAACATGCAAAACCCTCCTCAAACCAAAGCCCCAACCTCCACACCAACATGAAGCTGAGCTATATTTTGTTTACAGAAATTAAATACAGGCTTTAAAATTATCTGGATTTTTCAGGCAATATTTTAGGCACCAGCAAAAATCAAAGAGATTTAATATTTTGAAAAAAACGTAGCTGTCTATGGGCAGAAGATACTTTTTACTAAATATCTACATTTCTCTTCAAAGGAATTTTATTCATGAAAATAAATTTAGCACTTCATTAGCAACATTATGTACAGAAATGACGCTTTTCGTTTATTTTGAACTATAGTCATAGAACCCCTGACAGTATGAAGCAGCTTAAGTAGAACATACTTCTTCTGATGTTAAAGGCCACCAAGGTTTATTCATTCTCCAGCAGTTATTTCTTTATTATGATAAGAAGCTTTTATACTCAGAAAGTCCTTATGTTTTCTTTTTTAAATGTATTTTAAAGAGTTTGAATTACTTCGGAAGAGATTGTGGGAGAAACAGCAGAGATTTTCTGAGTGTGCAAGGCATTTATAATTACTCTGATAAATACTGGACTCTTCAGACATGCATAATAAAGCATCACAGACACATATGGAAGTGAAATAGCTCCAAATAATATTAAATGTTAAACATGCTGTATTTTATGAACGTTGTATGTTGTATATGCTACCTTGTTCATTTTACATTTCATACCTGAACCCAATTTCAAGCACACTAGTATCAGACAATATTTCAGGTAAAAAACTAGTTTCAAGCAGCATCAATATTTTCCCTTCAGGTTGAATTACATTTCCATCAGAATTGGAAGCAGAAATCAAGCCATAGTCTAACACTAAGCTGAACTGAACTGCCGTAGAAATGATAAAAGAGAATGAAATGGAACTAGCAGTTTCTGTCAGAAGAGGTTGTATCTTCACAAGAAGCAACCAAACAAATGAACAGAAATAGAGACCAAGATGACTTACAGCTGGATTGTTTTGAGAGCACTAGGTTATATGAGGTGACATGACACTGGCCTCTTCCTAGTGTCTTAATACAACTCTTTTGAAAGCATAACAAATCAGGTCTTCTGAAAATAGATATTTTGAAGTATTGAGGTATTAAAAATAACATTTTGACTTTTAAATTTTTGTATTTAAAACTCTGTTTCTGAGTGCTTGGGGTATCCTCTGCCTATGTATTCAAGCCTCTCCTCTCTACAGCTGAGAATTAAGAGCATTCTAAATGAAAAAACAGAGGTTTATCTGATTCAAAAATTGCAATTCCTCTCAAGATTAAGTAAAACCAGAGTAGATGTCACCGGACAGCACTGAACCTAGATACTGAGTCAGAAAACCTGACTGCAGCAAGAGTTAAAACTATGATTCAGTGTAAAGAAATAGTCCTTGGTTATTATTCTTCAAAGTTTGCACTGTAAGGTAAATAATACTCTCCAGAAGCTTTCTTGAAAAACAAGCTAGATTT
Organism: Scolopax mira; assembly: GCA_004320125.1. Lineage (NCBI taxonomy): Eukaryota > Metazoa > Chordata > Aves > Charadriiformes > Scolopacidae > Scolopax > Scolopax mira. The sequence continues at coordinate 9,798 of BJBW01021807.1, forward strand.
TGTTCTCATTGGATTTCATTCTATCACTTCTATAAATTATACCCAAACATTCATATTAAATGGTATGTTCCTTCAGCATTTATTATTGCAACATGTGATGGCCATGCAGTTCAATTATACAGATGACTGTTATGGCTATATAACCAATTATAGCCAATTATACAGATGTTTACTTGACTTGTTCTGTAAGTTTATAACTTGTACTATGGTAGAAATGCATAATTCATAGAATCATATGGGATTGGAAGGGACCTCTGGAGATCATCTAGTCCACCCTGCCCCGCCGGAGCGGGTCTACCTACAGTACGTTGCACAGGAACTTGTCCAGGTGGGTTTTAAATGTCTCCAGAGAAGGAGATTCCGCCACCTCTTTGGGCAGCTTAACCAGTGCTCTACCACTCTCACAGTAAAGAAGTTCCTCCTCATGTTTAGGTGGAACTTCTTATACTCAAGTTTGTGCCCATTTCCTCTCGTCCTGTCACTGGGTACCACTGAGAAAAGACCAGCCCTATTCTCACACCCTCCCTTTAAGTATGGGTGGGATGTTCTGATGCATTGATCAGATCCCCCTCAGTCTTCTCTTCTCCAGACTACAAAGACCCAAGTCCCTCAGCCTCTTCTCATAGGAGAGATGCTCCAAGCCCTTAATCATCTTTGTGGCCCTTTGCTGTACCCTCTGTAGCAGTTCCCTGTCCTTCCTTAACTGGGGAGCCCAGAACTGGACACAGTACTTCAGATGGGGCCTCACCAGGGCAGAGTAGAGGGGCAGGATGACCTCCCTCGACCTGCT
>BJBW01021820.1:0-20494 GCA_004320125.1 Scolopax mira
TTAGTTAGAAGAGGCCTAGTTGGAAAAGTAAAATTACTGAATCAAAAATTAGTTCTGTTTTACCTCAAACCAGGACACTGGGAAGTTACCTACCCTCTTTACTGAACTTGCCTCTTCATATTTTAATTATAAATTAGTCATAAGTATCCTAAGGAATTAGACTTCTAGCCAGACTATCTTTCTCAGCTAAACAAAGGCAGCTACTTTTGCAAATGCTCTTAGTCAACAGAAAATTAAAAGGGCCACAAAGATGATCAGAGGGCTGGAGTGCCCGTGCTATTAAAACAGGCTGAGAGAGATGTGGCTGTTCAGCCTGGAGAAGAGAAGACCCTGGGAGAACTAGCAACCTTCCAGTACCCAAAGGGAGACTATAGGAGAGCAGAGAAGGGATTCTTTATAAGGTAGTGGAGTGATAGCATAAGTAGTAATATTTTTAAACCGAAAGAGAGGAGATTTAGATGAGATACTGGAATAAATTCTTTCATATGAGGGTGGTGAGGCATGGGAACTGGTTGCCCATAGAAGTTGTAGATGACCCACCCCTGGAAATGTTCAAGACCAGGCTGGATGGGGCTTTGAGCAACCTGTTCTAGTGGGAAGTGTCCCTGACCATGTCAGGGGGATTGGAACTCAATAATCTCTTAGATCCCTTCCGACCCAAACCATTCTATGATTCTGTGTAGATACCATCAGGAAGTCTTTTAGCTGTTACTGTGTTTTTACTGCAAAATATGCAGCCCCTTCTTCTTGCATAGAAAAACTTCACATAAAATTATTACTTAAAAGGACTGTTTACTGTTGTTATCTCTAAATCAGCAACTCACATTTGAATTATTGGTGTTATATAACTATGATATTACCTCTTCAGAGTTCATGTTCATAATATGGGCATGCCTTATTCAATGTAATTTTTAAAGAGGAGCAGGAGATGATGGCTTCTCCTCCTGTTAGTGGAGAGAAAAAACAGCAATATGACCTTTTGTACACTCTTTGAAGGCATTTCTAGAGAAAATGAAAAAAATAATTGTCATAAAGGTAACAGTGTTATGTTTCAAGTGTCTTACAGACAAATTCTACTAAAAAATAGCAGTTAATTATAGAATAGGATTTCTAAAATGTGTCATATATTCCTTTACATTATACATTTATGAGGTTAATTTAATTTACAGAAGATAGTGTGATGGATACATAATAGATACCAGACCACCACACAATGGGAATAAAAGAGCAAAATTCATAGAAAAGAGAAGAAAATAAACCAGATTTTTTTTGGGGGGGTAAATAAAACTGTTTTTCTAAAATTCCTAACCATCAGTTAGGTAATAATAGGCCAGATCTGTGAGAATTCCCCTGCACTGTCAGCTAGCACAGCTGTCCTTTTTCCATTTTGTTGAACTGCCAAAATGTGTGCATTTCAGTGCCTCTGGGCTGAATTCCTGGGAAAATAACATCACGTGTCTTCGGTGCACAGGTTTCCCAAGCACAGCATGATCCATTCTAGCTAATCAAACATAGAGCTCCTTGCAGTTCTAATCCCAGCTGGAAGCTGGGAGGAAGCTTGCATGCTGTTGTTTCTACAGGAGACAATACTGCAAGCCATCTACAGCAGTCACATATCAATACACCTAGCCTTGTGACATTTTCTTATTACATGCTAAACCAAAAGACTAAGAAAGTCAAGGCTGTCAATTTCTGCTCCAGCTGCAGAAAGGAGGTATGTGACATAATAGGCTGTCAGCTCTGGCCTGCAATGACCTGGTCTGCCCAGGGTGCTGAGGGGGAAGGTGTCCAGGTAATTTTCAGCAAAACTACTTTCCAGCTGGGTGGTCCCGGCATGTATTAGTGCATGGAGTTTGTATCTCCCCATGGAGTTTGTATCCATAAACTGATCATGTGAAAAGACATTTTGATAATCACACCATTAATTTTATAAACATCATTAATCAGACAAATTTCTTCAAAAGTCTTAAAATGTACCTGTACTTCTACTTATCGTTGTTTGAGGCACTACCACGTTTGTTGGGTTTTTTTCTCAAAATAGCAAAATTTAGTTTATTTATGAATATCTAAGTAGGCTATATAAAAAGATAACATTTCAACAAAAGCAATCAAAAGACAAACAGTAACTATTAGATTTCAGAGATATTTTTGCTATTGTTCTCCATATGTCTGTGTAAGACTGTATGAAGGCACAGACGCCCGTCAGTGATGCAACCAGAATCGTTTATTATCACAAAGAGGCAGCTTATAGAGTACCAGTGTATCTCCTTTCCCCACCAACACGACCATGCAACCACCAACCACCAGGCAGGCGGAATTCCAGAATTCCCCTCCATCAGTCGGGCTGATTATTAGGGTCATTAGGATTTGATCACGGGCCTTTCCATGCCAGTGTTCCTGCTTCTTCTGTTCCTTCTGGTCTCTGCTTCTTCCACAATCCTTTTCACTCACAAGCAATGTTCTGCTTACTATTTTGACTGTAATCAGATCTCCAACTTTTTATTTTCTTTAATGTGGGAGCTTCTCAGTGTTAGAAGTGATCTGGCTGCGTGAGATGTAGGGAACAAGGTTAGTTCAATGGCCACTATTCTTTGTGTCAGGCTCTCCCTTACCAATAGGTATTAAAACGGCAATGGCAAACCAAAGTGTATCACAGAATTTTGCCTTTTTTTTTACAGTTTAATTTATAAAAATGGTCATCTTGCTCTAAATTCTTGATTGAGTTAGTTTGTGAATACATTGCATATATCAAATTTTATGGCATTGTTTCAACATAATATAAAATTAGATAGGTTACAATAAAAGGAAGAGCAGGTTAAAATCTAAGAGAAAGCCCTGTTGAAAATATCAGATCAATATGAAATAATAGACTGTCAAATATCTACACATCTTTAGGATATATTCAGTAAAATAAAATAAAGAACAAAAGACTTTGAAATAGATATTTAATATTCTAGCAAGTTTCAAGATTCTATTTGGCCTTTTTTAAAATAAAATTTATTCTAAACTGTCAGTCATATAATTTCCATTAAAAAATCCCACAGCAGAAGCACAAACAATCTTGCACAATGTAAACAGCTTGAAGTGCATTTGATACACATACAGAGCTAAGAAGATTAGAGTATCTGATGATTTAACAGCTTTAACAGTGCATTTCCCTAGATCATGTATTTCTTATTTAATACCTCATTCTTTCCAGATTTTTATTGGGGTTTTTTGTTTTATTGCCTGTAGTCTTATAGAAAAATCAAACTGTCTATGTTATTATTTTCATCTTAGTGGTGCCAAGAGATTTCAACTTAGACAATGAACCTGTTGCAGTGATGGAAAAATATACACACATGAAGACATACAGTATGAGATGGATACTGTCTAGAACAGCCTGCCAACTAAATGGTAGACACAGAGTAAATTAATTGACCCAAACATAAGAAAAACTGGCAAGGATAGAACCTGACCCCATTACTCTATTTCTTCTCTGTAATTACCAGCACAAAACATTTTTTATTTGATTTGTCTTTTCTGACGTCATCTCCTCTAATCCAATAAGCAGGAAATGCTCTCCAGTTGCACCTCTTCTGATATAGTATTTCCAGATAGAAACTGAAAATAAAACCCTTAACCTTTATTTTTTATCTGCTTCTAATGGAAATACTGAATTTTTTTTTTCAAATTATAAAACTAAAATTTGTCCTTAGCCACAGTTCTTTAAACACTAGAAAAGAATATTTAAAAAAATATTGCTGTCCATGTTTATTTGTCTCTATTTCTCACTTTCTCAGAATGTTGGCAATGATTTATCAATGAATTGGATTCTTTTATGACAATGTAGACCCATAGGAGCATTGAAAGCAATTTATGAAAACTAAGGGCAATAACAAGAAAAAATCATATGGAATGATTACAAGCTGGTGCTCACTCTCCTCAGGCCATACCATTCAATATTTGGGGAACAAGAGCTAACTTGTATCTGTACCTTAGGAATTTATCATGATGCTTCCCTTGTTATTCATGAATTGTTCACCTAAAATGCACTGGAATAATAATTCTGGGATATATAGATTTTATGCCTGACCTTCTATGGGAATGAGAGATTAAAAACATCAAGAAGGTGTCAATGGCAAAACTGTTGCTAGCACAATAATCCCAGTTGTTCCTGATTTTTTAATGCAGATCATACACATTTTGATCCGTGAATATTTAAAAGAAAATGTTAAAGTAATAATCCCTGAATTACATGTGAGTTTGTACATTACATAAAAAGGGATATGTTAACCGAGGCATTCTGGATAATTTATTTTATGGGTAAGAAGTTTACATTTTCAAGTACAACACTGCTGAGTTAGCTCTCCTACATTCTGTAATAACAGTTTTCTTTTGCTAACGTAGTTCACAAGCACCTGCTGCCCTAAGGAGCTGACCTTGCCTGTGGCATGTTCTGAGGCCTGCTGGTGATTCTTTTTACAAGTAGTCCCTGATGAAAAGCACTGGTGAAGGGTAACTAAAATCTTAACAAGTGTCACCCTAAGCAAATCAAGACAGGGCAGCAAGCTCAGGTTAGTGTAGGGGACTGTAAGAACCATCAGTACTACTATCAGAGGCAGACTCTGGAAAAAAAAAATTAACAGTCTCCTAGGTTTATCTAAAAAAGGTCAAAAGTTCACAACTTTAAGAAAAACTTGCAAATGACAGGAAGAATAAAACTAATTCTCTTTAGGAATTAATTATCAATGTTTGTTCAAGAGCTCAGTAATACAGATTCATATTTTTTTTTAATGATAAATATATATAATGTAAAACAGCTTGAGTCATATCATGTCTTGGTTTCTTGCTCTGGGTTTTTTTTTGCCTCACTTTCACTACATCAAAGGCAAAATATTTCCTGTTTCCTCATTTAAAATCATTTTGTGGCTAGAGAAGGCATGATGATTTAATAACTTTCTATCACGTAAAAAAAAAATAAAAAAATCTTTCCCTCTCACTCCCCCCCAAAAAGAGAGCTTTATTTTGAAAAATGCATTCTTTCCCTGCAGCGCTCAGTGTGAATCCTAATGGAATTTCAAATTTCTTAATACATCTTTTCATCTTATACAGCTGAAGACTGAAAACCACCTTGTCAGGTTAAGTTAGAAAGAAAACAGAAAGTGATTATTTTATGACACAGTACCTACAAATGCCATTGTAGCACATAAACACATAAACAAAAATATTGTAGTTACATGGCTATAATATCTGCTTTTCATTTAGCATTGCTTTATTTTAGTAAGAGCTAGAAAAACACACACAGTAAAACTACAGCAACATGGTTTGTAAGGATTCTGTTGGTAGCAGTGAGGCATGTGCTGCTACTGTTCTCTGAGAAAAATGTAACCAAAAATGTGTTTTTCTCAGTACTGTTTCCCAGTTTTCAAATATACAGGAGCAAAAGCCAAAGTAGCATGTCATGGTACAAGTCAGGAGGGAGATGATCAAGGGAGCAGTTCAGCTGACTGCTTCACTTGCTTGCAGTCAGAACCTTTTTCCTGTTATCAGAAGCAGTGTTCACTGCCCCAGAGCAGACTTTGGAAGTAAGAACAGAGTTCACTGGGCTGCCTGCAGGGAAAAAAAAAATAATCTAAAAATAAAACTAGGCTTTCAAACACCGCTACTTTCCAGTGGAGGTTTGTCTTTCAATTTTAGATGCAACATGACGGTCTCTAAAAATTTTCTTGTCTACTAATCTTCTGTGGTTATACTTGCAAAAGCTGGGGAATTTTGAAGGCTTCACTATTAAAAAATAAAGAGTTGCAAGCTTCATTGCTGATGTAAATTTTGGAGAGAAGAACTGAGATTTTGGTTTAGCGAAATAAAAATGTGATGATATAAATAAATAATCCTACATATCAACTAAGGCTAATGGGCTTCAGAATAAAACCTGTGACAGAACATGCAAGCACTGGAGAAGATGTGTTTGCAAGTCAGTAATGTATTCCTGTCTCTGGACTTTTTACATTTACTACAGAGAAAAAAAGAAACCAACAAAACAACCAAAAACCAAACCCCCAAACATTAAAAAAGGGTGCCAGGGGTGGGTATACTACATATTAATGCTGAGTCTAAGTTCACATTATGAACACATAGCGATGGTAACAAATATGTAAGTATTTTAGTCAAAATTAAATAGCTTATTTCCAGTTATTTAGTGTACAGCTTACAAATTCTCAGGCAGTAGGAAAAGAAAATAAAAAATGCCTTTCTGTGCTGTCATGGGTGAGAAAAAAACAGGTTTATGATACTTTGTACCTTAAGGAGAGATACTAATATTGAAAATCTCTTTCTCAGCTAACCTTAATAGTAAACAAATGACTTTTGCCAGCCCCAATGTCCCTATTTCTTGGCTCTATACTTCAGACGCATTACCAGGTTCATCTCAGTCTTATGTGCAAAAAAATAAAAAAATCCAGAGTTCATTTTAAACAAGGAATCAGAGTCACCCTAGAAAATACCTTTAAAAGGTCTTCTATCTATTTTGCTGCTGAGAATCTGAAAATACACAAAATACATTTATCTATAGAGCATACATTTTGTTAGTTCTGTCTTACTTGCAAGAGGAGATACTGTGAAATATTAAGAACTAGTAACCAAAGGTCAATAATTTTTTTTCTTTTTGCCAACGAGGATTTGGTGACTTAAATGGGTACTAGAAAGAATATATTTTTCTCTATTATATGTTGTCCCTTCAGAAAAGAGATAGAAAGACAAATGGAGAAGAAAATGAGAGTCTTGATAGGAATAAAAAAGAAATACACCTTGGCACCCGATCCCTCCAGTCAGCAGTTGTTTCCTGTTCTGTTTCCAGAGACAAGATATTTTCTGGAGCAAACTAAGAAGAGACTATCTGTGGCCAAGGCAATTGCTTTCAATTATCTTGTAAATAAATGGAGATGCATAGGATAAAATCAGCTCCGAGTAACAGAAAGTAATCTCAGGTAGATGATACAATCAGCACTACTGGAGTTTGTCTTTCCTTCTTCTCTAACCTTCCTCAGATACTTTATAGTAGTTTTCAGTATGGCAGCTAAGCCAATACTATGAACTTATAGTAAAATACTGTATTCTCCAGGTACTTTAAAAACAAAATATGGAGCTCTACAAAGGGAACCCAATCACAATGGGAAGGATAATTCACTGCCTATGGAGGTGTTGCCAGGGTTGTGTGTAAGCCCAGCATTAAAACATCCTCAGTTCAGAAAAAAAGACGGGTTATTGCTGCTGGTGAGTCCATCCTGTAGAGAGTAGAAGGCCTAATAGAAAGATATGACCCACCTCTCAGGAAAGTCTGCTGCCTCCCTGGCATCTGGGTTAAAGACATAAAAAGAAAACTTTCCTCCCTGGTAGACCACTCAGATTATTACCCCTTATTCATTTTTTCATCAAGCTGTTAACCAGAAATCCAAGGGCAATTAAAAGAGACTTACAGGCCTTGGCACAAGTGGTCAAGGGGTCAGGAGCACAGAGAGTGTTATCCTCTGTCATTTCAGTCACAGGGAACCACAAGGAAAGTAACAAGAAGAGCAAGCAGATCAATACCTGGCTTTGAGCCTGGTGTCAGAAACACAGTTGGGTTTTTTGAGCACATGAAGGTTAACATGACACCAGGCCTACTGGAGACAGGGTACACATGTCTCAAAAGGGAAAGAGGATCTTTGCACAGGGTTTAGCAGGCCTCATCGAACGGTTTAAACTAAGTTTGAAGGGGGGAAGGGAGGGAATCCACCAGCAGAGACCCAAGGGTCATCAATGGATTAGGAACTATGGCTGTGCCTAGGAATGATCAAGTAGAAGTTAGGCCTTCCTACACCAAAGAGGTGGTGGGACCAGTAGTGCAGCTGAAGTCTTTTACACTAATGCACACAGTGTGGGCAACAAACTTGGAAGCCATTATGTGGCAGAAACTCTATGATGTAGTCACCGTCACAAAAACATGGCATGATGACTTGTGTGACTGGAGTGCTGCAATGGATGGCTGCAAACTGTTCAGAAGGGACAGGCGAGGCAGGAGAGAAGAGGTGTGGCTCTGTATGTTAGGGAAGGCTATGAATGTCAAGAGCTAATTGAGGGTAATAGTAGGATCGAGTGCCTATTGGTAAGAATCAGGGGAGAGCCAGCAAGGCTTATGTCATGGTGGGAATCTGTTACACATCACCCAACCAGGATGTAGAGGTAGATGAAATATTCTATAAGCAACTGGGAGAGGTCTCAAGATCACTTGCTGTTATGCTGGTGGAAGACTTCAACCTACCAGATATCAGTAGGCAGACTGAAAAGAAACAGTCTAGGAGGTTTCTGGAAAATGTTGGGGATAAATTCCTGGTGAAGAAGACGACTAGGGAGGGAACACTGCTGGACCTGAAGTTTGTAAATAGAAAAGGACTTCTGATGGTTGGAGTCTGTCTTGAGTACAGTGACAATGAAATGATAGAGTTCTCAATTCTAAGGGAAGCAAGAAGGGGAGCCAGAATGACTGCCATCATGGAATTCGGGGGGGGGGGCGCAGACTTTGGTGTTTTCAAGAGTCTGCTTCAGATTGCCCCTTGGCAGGCAGCTCTGAAAGCCAGATGAGTCAAGAAAACTGGACATTTTTCAAGGCATTAACTCTTAAAAGCGCAGGAGCAGGCCATCCCTGTGTCTTGTAAAGCGAGCTGTCAGGGGGAAAAAACAGCCTAGCTGAAAAAATACAGATTGTCACAACTCAGGGGAAAAAAGGAGAGTTTATGGTCTTTGGAAAAAGGGGCAGGCCACTCAGAAAGATTACAAAGGTGTAGCAAGGCAATGTAGGGAAACAATTAGAAAGGCCAAAGCTCAACTAGAACTTAACTTGGCCTTGGATGTTAAAAACAATTTCTACAAATATATTAGTAACAAGAGGAGGACTCAGGAGAATCTCCATCCTCTATTGGATGCAGGAGCTAACATAGTGACAAAGGATGATGAGAAATCTGAGAAAGTCCTTTTTAACATCTTTATTGATGGTCTGGAGAAGGGGATCAAAAGTACCTTCAGAAAGATTGCAGACGACACCAAGTTAGGTGGGAGTGTCGACCTATTGGAAGATAGAAAGGCTTTACAGAGGCATCTGGACAGGCTGGATCAATGGTCTGAGACCAACAGGATGAGGTTCAATAAGGCCAAGTGCCGGGTTCTGCACTTGGGTCACAACAAACCAAGCGCTACAGGCTTGGTGAAGAATGGCAGAAAAGGACCTAGGGTTGTTGGTCGAGTGTTGACTGAACATGAGCATGCAGCGTGCCCAGATGGCCAAGAAGGCCAACAGCATCAAGAACAGCATGGTGAGTAGGACTTGGTAGGTGATTGTCCCCCTGTACTCAGCACTGGTGAGACCCCACCTCAAGTATTGTGTCCAGTTTTGGACCCCTACCACAAGAAAGACATTGTGGTGCTGAAACACGTCCAGAGAAGGGCAACAGAGCTGATGAGGAGTCTGGAGCACAGGTTTTATGAGGAGAGGCTGCGGGAGCTGGGGTTGTTCAGCCTAGAGAAAAGGAGGCTGAGGGAAGACCTTATCACTCTCTACAACTACCTGAAAGGAGGTTCTGGAGAGGCAGGGATTGGTCTCCCAAGTCACAGGCTACAGGACAAAAGGAAATGACCTCAAGTTTTGCCAGGGGAGGTTCAATTGGATAATCTTCACTGAAAGGGTTATTAAGCATTGGAATGCTTAATAGGCAAAATCTTTCTGGAGGTATTCAAAAGACAGGCTGGCATAGTGCTTAGTGTCATGGTTTAGTGATGGGTTTTTCTATCAAAGTTAGGTTGATGGTTGGACTGGATGATCTTAAGGATCACTTCCAACCTAGATAATTCTATGATTCTGTGATATATTATTCGGTAAATTGTATGGTAATTCTATGTAGTATATTGTGATAATAATATATTGCAGTGTAATATAATATGACATTATAGTACATAGTATTACACTATTTAGATTAAAGAACCAAGCAGCTATTTTTATTGACATTATAAAAAGAAAACAAGTAACACTTCATACTGCAAGAAAATATGCAGGTCAAATGGATTTTTGATCCAAACACCCTATCTTCTGGGATTAAGTAGACCATTTGCTTAAATTATAGAACTATTATTCACTAGCTGCTACGAAAATGGTGCAAAAAATGGAAATGTGTTTGAATCCTGTTCATTTCCTTTGGTCAATGAACTGGTATATGATTTCCCTAGAAAAATATGGTTTTAGATATTTGTAAAAATATTCAAGATATTTTAAAGAGTACTAGACTAATAGTAGACATATTTCCTTTGGCTTCATAATAGATGAAGAAGGATTAGGACCTGCTAAAATACCTGGTTACAGAAGAAGTTGTGTTTCAAGTTAATCTAATCAATTAATTTAAATAAGAGTTCACTGTTCATCTCTGTCTAGATTCAAATTTCACTCTCAGGAAATTGCAAATGCAATGGTAAATATAAATGTAAATGTTTCTTGAATTTATAATGCAAAACTTTGTCCCTACATGTATGCAAACAAAGAACACTCTTGACAAGGTTATACAGTTTTCCCAATCTATTTTGCTACTGGATTAATTCCATATTTCACGATTCCTGCAGATTATCAGTTTGCTCCTGCTTATACCTCTGACATCTAGTTCTAATAGTCTACATATCCATAACACTGCCAGATCTTTAAGCAAGTAACTTGTGCGATGTGGTGCAGTATAGCATATCCAAATGCTGACATGTTTCTTCTTAAATACTGCATGTACGATGTTCACTGACTGGAATGTTATGTCTGTAGTTAAACCTTAAAAAAAATAATAATCCTGTGAGTTACTTGATAGCTATCTAAAATTACAAATAAACATATGATGAGCCTTTGTCTACCACTCAGAAAAGGGAGAGACAAAGCTTTTGAGGAGCTCTTTAGACTTAAGCTGAGACTTAAATACATATATAGTGACTGCACATTACTTGTAATTTTTTCCAGAATTGTCTTAATTCTGAGGATCTAAGTTTTGGAAATGAACTTTTTCTTATGATTCAAGCCTAATTCAGCACAAATGCAGAGGTCTCACCTATTCACATCTCATTTTGGATCCGAATTTTACAGTGTCTTGTCTCTGAAAAATTCAAAATACATCTCTGGAATCTTTAAAACCACGATTGATTGGGATTTATGTCCTTAAAAAGGTTTCCTTTCAGTGACATTTAAGTAATTAATTTAATTGCCATTTTGCTAGTCTGTTCATAAGTAAAGGGTCTGATCCTGACATAGTACTAAACTGGAAAAGAGGATCCAGGAAAGAAGAGGGTTCAATGATGTGGGACATGGAGATAAGGGCCAAGATTAGGGAGGAAGGAAAGGTGCGTCAGGATCATGCTCACCCCCATCAGCTGCTTTGCGATCTAAGCCTAGTAACTTTATGCCAGATTTGTGTTTGATGTTGTCAGAAGTACAGGCTCCCGTAAATAACTAATTAGAGTTCCTCTAACTAGACTGACTTCTCTAAGTACTTTTTTTTCCAATCTGACATGATATACTCTCTCATTTATAATAGCAGAAAAAGAAAGTCTGCAAAAGAAGAAAAAAACCCTGAAGACACAGTTATGAAGTCAGTAAGTCAGCTTCATTGCAAAATGCACTATGCATCTGAAAACATATCTGTATAAACAAATATGCCAGTAAGTTATACAGGCAGTAGGAAATAAATGTAGCTTGGAAGTATTGAACTCTCGTGTGTAATATTCAAAATTGAGATCTGAAATTGGGTAACAATTCTAATGTAGAAAATTAATGTTTAAAAACCCCCAAAAAACAAAATAACCTAAGACTTTCCTTAAAAGATAGATCATTATAGACATCTTTTAAACAAAAGAGTACTATCATCTTACCATAGTTACTAGGTCCTCACCATTATTGCTCAGTAACAGATTGTATCAATTTTCACCAATATTATTGCTGTGTGCCTTTTTATCCTTGATGCAAAATAGAAAACCAGCCTTACGTTACTTGCCCCTCCGGTAACGTGCAATCTTTGAGATCATACTGAGTACACATATATAGATAACAGGGCAAAGAGAATGATGTCATGCAACCTCTTTTCTTTTTTTTTTTTTTTTTTTTTTTCTCTTCCTCTCAAATGTATATACCAAACTGAGGCCAGTGGAGACCAAGGAGACAAATCTACTGTGTACACCATTTGCTCAAATTGTCTGACACTAAGCAGACAGGGAGCTTCATATTCTTCTTCATGGAAACAGATAATAAATAGCAAATTAACAGAGAATGACAAGTTCTTCAATTTTCAAATGGCTGAGAGTTTGTTAGATGAAATGGCTGAAATGAGAACAACAGCATGCCTTCTTACTCAGCCATTTGAAAAATTATTCCATAAAATTATGTCATTCTGTAGTTTAAAGTCTATCTAACAGAACTCTGCCTTGACTAGGTCCTAGAAAGCCTTATGTCTGTACCAGGATTTAACACGGATGTATAATTTACTAAAACCTCCTCAACAGGAAAACTGACATATATTTAACTCATAGTTCACCAAATTTTCAAAGAAACTTCTGACTAATAACAAGAAATTACAATCCTGTTAGTGGGTGATTTCTCCACATCCTAATAGCTGCAGTAGTTTCTCTGTGGTTAAATATCCAGTCTGAATGTGTTTTTCTGGCTCCTGGACAGTTAGTTAACAGCTTCCAATAGTGTTGCAGACTCTTTCATTTTTATTATGTCCACAAATCTTCCAGGAGATATCTAAGAAACAGATTCATCACCTCTTGATTTTAATGTATCTCAGGTTCTGCTACGAAATCCTTGAAGGGAGAAGAGGCCTAGTGGAAGAACACTGTAGAAACTTAGTCCCCGCAATGTTACAATACTTCATACCATCTGCCAACTCTTTGCATAAGGAAACTCTGGCCGAGATATAAATTATATCAGCCCTGTTCTTGGTTAATCACAATGGACAGAATTTATTTGAGTAACTCTATATTCTCTGTATTTATTTTCTAGTCCTTTTTTAATCACCTGTAAGCTATGGAAGCACATAATGATAGTACAAAAATATTAAAAAGTCTCAGAAATCACAATGGTTAGCCATCAGGAGTTTAACACACTGGCCTCTGGGTGGAATTCAGCTGCCAACCCAGCAAAGTTTGAGAAACATGGGACTATATGATAAAAGGTGGCTCAAGAGAGACCCCCACCCTTCTGAAATGTCATCTAAAGACCTGACTGATTGCACTAGAGCATCTCAAATACCTTTAACATATTAGCATTTAGGCAACTGAATGTCACCTCTTGCCAAATTACTTGCCTAGTAATATGGCTGTCAAACATTAAAGACAACCTTTTCCAATTCACATGAAAAATCTTCCTTGCTGAAGTTTTTGAAAGTCTTATTGCCTAGTTATAACAAGAATTTTTATTCAGTGAGAACCCAAGCACCATTGCTGTATGAAACTTTCATGCTGTTTAATGACAATGAGTTTATTCTACATTATTTTTGAGGCAAATATTTTATTATTTCCTCATGTTGTTTCAATTGTTTAACTAAGCTAAGGTTTGCTTTTGTTTATTTCCACTTAACGCTATTTTAAAAATAGGTACTGTTTCACTCTTTGCTGGACAGCTAAAAATATCAGATAAATTCATAGCTGATAAAGGTTAATACAACTGCTTTGTTAAGAATTTCATTTGTAATTTTTTTGCCTAGGTATCTAATATGACAATATCAGTGTCATCTCTTATGAGGATGTTTGTAAATTAGTTTAATGCTCTAGTTGATTGAAATAGCTAATTGAGATAATATGTTCCCAGATTGCTCTTCTTGGGGTGGAAATATTTAAATATTTACCCAATAAATATTTAATCTATATGGTTCTAAACCAGAGATTTTCACCTTCATCTGCTACTTTTTAAAAGGAGAAATGTTTAAATATTTGCTCATGGACTTTAAGACTACTAACAGGTACTACAAATGTGACAGATATTAAAAACAAATACAGGAATAAATGATATCTTTTTATGAGCTCTTCCAGTGACATTCTACATAAAGTGGTTTTCAAGGTCTACTTATACTAGCAAAAGAGAAAAAAAGTCTATATAATCCAAATCTGGTTGTAAGATTTGGAAGTGACATATCTGTATGCATCGGGATGCATTTCTGGCTGAGAGAACTTTTTTGCAGGTATCACACAAATAAATATTTAGTTTATCAAATGCTTGTTTTGGTATCAATTTGACAAGTAAGCTAAGTAAGAATTTTTTCTGTATCTATACACACACATTTTGTGTGTGTCTCTGTGTGTGTGCACACATATACACAGTGCACACCATAACAGTATTCTCATCCCTAATTAAAACTTTGATGTTTTATTGCAATACAAAAAAAAAAAAAAAGTTACAGAGTTTAGTGGCTGGATAATAAGAATTGAACTGCTTCCAAGAGCAATCATTACATTCCAGTTTATGCACAATATAAACTCAGAAGGGTTAGAGAGGAGTGAAAGCCAATCCGCTGATGCTTTAAGATGTGTAGTTAGATTTACAAGGACTGCAAATTTGGTTCATTTTAATTTCTGAAGCCTTATTTCTTCTGTAATAGTCTGACCATTGCTTGTAGGTTTACCAACCCCTGTGTTCTTCTTTGACCTGGGGCGAGGTGATTGTGAGGTGCCTGTGTGGCTGTTACCAGAGGCAGAGGTGCAAGTGCTGCCAGAGATTCTGGTGCCCGGGCAGTCCCCTCTCTGAGCCTGAAGTACTGTCATGCAATTTCTGCAAATAAATGAAGGATTGAAGAACTAGAATTTTTGGCTCGTCAGCAGCCCTAAAATATGCAGAAAAAAGGGGACAAAGGTTGTGTCTCAACAGAATGTGTAATCAGCGGAGCATCTCTAGGGGCCTAAAATAAATGTAGGTACAAGCAGATTTAGGCAACATTAGAGTGATACTGTAACACAGTTTAATGAACACTTATTTAAATTTAACAGGAGACAGATTTCACCAAACAAGATCAAAGACCTTATTATGTCTAAATAGAGGGAATATAAAAATGAAGAAATGGCCTCACTGTATTAGGTGAGTGCCACTTCTAATACAATGGCATGAGTCTGACATTCTCCAGAACTGACAGATTCTTCAGAGGAAGGCACAGCAAACTGCCAACCTGCCTGTTTGCAGATTTTCTTACATAAGCAGTTTCCTGTGACAGAAGTGGCTTATGCTCTGAGGTATGAGGATTTACATGTTTATCCTATCTAAAGCAAGCATTTATGTTCTCAATTTACATGTGGATGCCAAATACTTTTTCAGTACCCTTAATTACAATGCCTATGATCTCTTATGGCCAGTAAGTCCCATGGGCTGGTCGTACATGTCCCAGAAGTCCTCCCTCCTCCTCAGCAGGTTTCTCTTTTCTACATCCAAAACATTTGCAGTTTCATATGAGGTAAACAAAGGCAAATTTATTTAGTCAAATAAAAAGATGGATGTCAAGGTTGTGGGGAGGCTAAGTTCAAAGTGGTGCTAATATTTTGACAACCCTGTCACACAGAGTGGTCATGTGGCTGGGTAAGAGACTGGAACTCACTGGAGGGTCTGACAAGGCTAGGGAGGGCTTTCATGTGCCTGAAGGAGCTCTTTCATCTCACTGCACAAAGTGAAACACATTCAGTTGCCAAGAAAATTAGTGCTGAGTAAAAGTGTGGGCTTCAATCTTCGTTGGACAGTCATGGTCATGAACCTTGCTTCTTCTGGGACTGCTGTTCCCTTGGATATGAGAGTAGGTGGGCTGTAAGGCCCATTATGAAGGCAGGCAATGAATCCCACTGACCCGAGGAAGGCACAGACATCTTTGTGTTCTTAATGCAGGAGATCTGCCCATCAGCACACATTCAAACACTTAGAGGATTTTATTACCTGAGACTTAGAACCACTAGGATTTTATAGGGTTAAATTAGTTTTGGGATTTTAGGTACTTGGTGTGCTCTTAGTAACTTATCCACAGATTTTTGTGCAAAAAAATATTACCGACAACTACCGAGGACTGTAATAGCTTGTACAATAGTTTATACCTCTTAGCTGAGTTCTAGCTAAGAAATACTCTGTTTTTAAGAAGGAAGCAAGCCCTAGAAAATAAGTCAGGAAAACTTTATGGTTTTCAATATAATGTCTTTCTTACAGAGGATGAAGCTTTGGTTCAGATGACAAAGCTTTTAACTTTCAAATATAGTTTCTATCAGTGGGTGAGCATGGTTGGAAGGAAATGTGTATTGAATTTAAATTTTCTCATAAAGTTTAATCAAGATTTGCACTGAAGTAAAATGAGTATAACATAGGAATTAAGATCCTCTGTGCAGGTTTGAAAAGAGAATTTTTCTCTTCTGCACAGAACATAATGAAATAACTTGGAAAGAAAATTAGCATATAATTTTCTATTTCAATCCTATGAAAGAAAGTTATCATGAAGCTTAACATATGCTATTTCCTTAACAAATAATTTCACCACAGCTGCTTTGTATAATGTAATATATTCGCATATCAATTCACTAAGTTTCTCCAACTATAAAAGAAATAATAATCCTTTTCCACACTTAAAAAAATTTTTCCTGAATAAACATTTCAGTAAATAAATTTTTATGGTGCAAAGAAACAACCTACTGTAAAGCTGATAAAACAAAGTATGATAAAGGGAACAAGGGTTGTATAGATTGTTGGAGAGACACATAGGTCTTTTCATGTGGTCTCTTGCTGTACTAAATAATGCTTTGAAAAAAAAAAGTAAAAATAAATTAAGATCCCCTACTGTCTAAAGTAAGTAGTGTTTATTATTTCTCTAATAGCAGATGTTTCAGAAATAATGGAAATACATGGAATATATATTTCTCCCGAAAACTCCTTAACTTTTTAAAGTAAACCAGCTCAAGAACCCTGAAATGCTGTTGGCTCCAGCATGCCAGGGGATTGCTGACATGTTCTGTATTCTGTAAAACAGACCAAATTACTGTAGAGCCACCTCGGTGTTGTCAGCAACACCAAAAAAAAAAATCATGATATCCTGGCAGAGGAACTAGTCATGGTTGTCCATTATTCAGAAATAAAAGCTGAAGTGCTGTCAGAGAACTGACTGGAAAATCTGAAAGTGCTGTTAATGTTACTGGAGTGGTAGGTTTGGAGGGACTAGTCATCTGCAAATGGTCATCCTTATTTCATGCACTTGAAGGCCTCTGAGAGACATTGTAACCCTGTAATCAATAGCAATGGTCTGCCCAACTCTCCTTTGTTTTTTGACAAAGAAAAGAGTAAATAAACATACTAAATCAAAGGAGAGGGGGACTTCCCTAATGTTTGCAGGACCACTATTGATTTAAGATATATAAACTAAGTAGTGAGTTATCTAGTGGAAAAAGTAGAAAATAAATTATTTGCTAGTATGCAAATTGCCATAGAGTTTCTATCTACCTAGGATAATTCTCTTTTCTTTCAAAGTACTATGCCAATATTTGTCATTTCAAGGTTAAATTTATGTATCTTCATCTCTTTATTTACCAATAAGGGTTTCTTTCAATCCTCAGGCACATACAGTCTTAGATATGGAGCCTGCAAAGGGTAGTATCATTTCAGTGATTCTCTTTTAACTCCATGTGAAAAATAATTTTAGACCCATCCTTGTGACTAATCTAAAAGGCTTGAAATATCAGTTTGTGGCTGGCAGATAAAAGAGCCACCTTAGCAGCAGCAATTATCAAGATGTTTTTGTCATTTTATTTTAGTTCAGCATTTTAATTAATTGAGATAAAAAACAAATTTTGGAATTATTTTTTGACTAATGTTTTTATTAACTTAAAATAATTCTTTAATGTTAAGGTCAGGCTATCAGTGAAGGCCATTTAAACACAAATATAATTTTTTCATTATTGGCTATTTTGAGATTTTTTTTTTTAAGTTGTTATTTTTACCACTTAGGTATTCCTTCATATTTATTAAAGAGACTTATTTATTACAAACATAATAATTACAGAGTCTCAGAATGTTAGGGGGTCGTAAGGGACCTCTGGAGATCATCTACTCAAGCCCACTGCCAAATCAGGTCCACCTAGAGCAAGTTGCACAGGAAGTTCTCCAGGCGAGTTTTGAATGTCTCCAGAGAAGGAGACTCCACCATCCCCCTGGGCAGGCTAATCCAGTCCTCTGCCACCCTCAAAGTAAAGATGTTCCTCCTCATGTTTAGATGGAACTTCTTATGTACGAGTTTGTGCCCATTCCCTCTTGTCCTGTCACTGGGCAACACTTAAAAAAGATTGGTCTGTCCTCCTGACACCCACCCTTTAAGTATTTCTAAGCATTGATCAGATACCCCCTCAGTCTTCTCTTCTGCAGGCTAAAAAGTCACAAATCCCTCAGCCTTTTCGCATAAGAGAGATGCTCCAGGCCCCTCATCATCTTTGTAGCCCTTTGCTGTATCGTCTCCAACAGTCACTTGTTCTTCTTGAACTGGGGGGCCCAGAACTTGATATAGTACTCCAGATGGGGCCTCATCAGAGCAGAGTAGACGGGAAGGATAACCTCCCTCAACCTGCTGGTCACTCTTCCTGATGCACCCTGACTCTGTTGGCCTTCTTGGCCAAAAGGGCACATGGTTGTCCCATTATCCACCAGGACTCCTAGATCTTTCTCCTCCGGTGTACTCTCCAGCAAGTCAGCCCCCAACCTGTACTGATGAAGGGGGCTATTTCTCCTCAGGTGCAGCACCCTACACTTGCCTTTATTGAAGTACATCAGGTTTCTCTCTGCCCAGTTCTCCAGCCTGTCCAGGTCTTGCTGTATGGCAGCACAGCCCTTCTGCATGTCAACCACCCCTCCCAGTTTTGTATCGTAGCAAACTTGCTGACTGTACACTCCATCCCATCAGGTCATTGATTAAATTTACTAGATGGAGGGTATTTAGAAAATTCCAGAAGGTGTTTCTGTTTTCCCCTGGTAATAAGGTAATTTTCCATGGTAACTTTTGAGCACCTCCTGAAAGAACCTGTTAGTCCCTGTCCTGGCAGAAACTTCCTAGAGCTAAGCTGACATTGTGTGGCTTTTATATGAATCCAAGTTCATTTATTCCTTCACTAGTCCATTCTAGTCCACCTCTTCTCAAGAACATCATAATTTCTCTTTTTTTTTTTTTAATAAGTATTCTTTCCTTTTTTAAGTTATGTAAATACTTATTAGATAGGGATAGATTAGATAGGGGTTTACTTTACTCAACAGATTATTAAACAGCTCCTCACATCTTCAAGTCATTGTTTTACTATGAAATTACTTTTATGTAGAACCTTATATTCCCAAAACATAGATGTGCTAAAAATATACATGATAAAAATATGTCAAGAGATGTAAGCATCTGTAGCTTATATCTGAGCTCTTGATTGAGATTTCTCACCACTGTAATCAATAATTTTGGGGTATATTATTTAGGGCTTGTTTTATATATATGGAGTTTGGAGGACCAATCTGGTTTTTGTTTATGATTTTATAACTGCTGTTCTGAAACTATAATAGAATATACGTGTAAATGAGCACTTTAGCTTTCAAATAAGACATATTTTCTTTATTAGTTTATTGACCTTTACAGTTTTGAAACTGAAAACTTCTTATTATAACTGATGCAGAAAGGACTGACTCTATCATGTTGATTTTGGAAATAAGATTTTGCCCACTGTAATCCATTATTCATACTTGCCAAGTAATTCTGAAATAAATTTCAGTGCTATGGAATATTTTATATAAAGGAATATGACAGAAGTTTTTCAATTTGTCAGATAATTTGACTGGCTATACTGTATAAGTACTGAAGATTTTAGTAATTGCTTCTTTGCATGTAATGTTTCTTGCAAAATATAATTAATCTTTCTTGAATTGTCTGTCAGATGTCTGCAGAGAGTCTGCTTCTATTTGAAATTAGAATTTGGTACTAATTTGAAGCCGCCTTGTTTTAGTTTCTGCTGTTGGTTAGTGGTGTAAAGTATATGAAGAATAATGGACAATCTACTGACCTGTTCCACTTCTTTTATGTAAATATGATATGTTTAGATGTGTGTGTATATGCATGTATGTTTTTAAAAAGAGAGACAAAACAGTCTTCTATTTCTTGTATAGGAAAAAAAGCTAGACAACAGGAGCAGGTGAATAATGTCTCACCACACGTTGCAGTTCCTTATTTATCAAAAGGAAAGACAAGTGTGTATTTTGATCTAGCTATTTACAGATAGCAGTTGGTTCCTTAGGGACTGGAGCTGTCTACCATAGGTTAGAGCAATCCCCAGACCACCCTAATCTATACAGAACTTAGTTCAAAGCATCAGAGAATGTAATTTATTTCCTCATGCAACACGGGGTTTCCTCTTAGAAGACCTGAAAGTGTGATTGTGACGAAACAGGGAGAAAGGACTTCACTGCGAGGTTCAAATTAATTTATTTGGACTT
>BJBW01021825.1:0-12171 GCA_004320125.1 Scolopax mira
CTCCCCTCTTTCAGGGTCAAACCCTTCCCCCTTCTCCTAAGGCTCCTCTCCTTGACCAAGAGTCCTTCCCCGTCTCTTCTGGAGCCCTTTGAGGGACTGGAAGGGGCTCTAAGGTCTCCTTGGAGCCTTCTCTTCTCCAGGCTGAACAACCCCAGCTCTTTCAGCCTGTTTTTTTCCTGCTTCTCTCCTTTGAAAGGGATGTTCTTCAAGGCAGAACTGGGCAGGAGGGCAATACCACAGGGGCTGTGCCATCTCAGGGGCTTCCTGCAGATGGAGGTGTTCCTGTGCAATGCTTGAACCTCCTCTAAAGCTCCAACTGGCTGCATGATGTGGCCAGAGCCAAACTGCTGCTCCATCCTCTCTGAGTCCTCTGCTGAGGAGGTGCCAAGGGGTGAGAAATTGCAGCATTTTCTTCAGCAGTTTGGGAATCGTGTTGGTCAGGTTTGTCTCTTCAGAGAGCACAACCCCTCCTTGCTCCCGCCTCCACCCCGTCCCTGCTGGGAGCCCCAGCGAGTGAGGGGAAAAGAGCTTCAAGACTAAAAATTCCATTTTTTTTCCTTCTGAGAGCTCCCTCCCACACACAGAAGCACCCATTCTGCACCAAAATGACTTGGTTTCAGGTCCGGCAGAGGCCCTAAAAGGTGTCAGTTCCAGGCCATTAAGCTGAATTAATTTTGTATTATCATTACCAAGTTACCTGTTGGAAGAATTCTCCCTCCTTTGTGAAGGCCACATTTTATTCCTGCCAAAACATTTGCAGCTCAATGAGCAGAATTAATCTATAATTTGGCAGTTAATGTGTCCGCCAGCTCTCATGAAAGGCAAAAAAAAACCAAAAACAACTTATTAAACTTAATCGGGTTTTCGGTTTTCATTATTTCTGCTCTAATAAACGCAGGAAGCCGGACTGCAGGAAGGCAAGGACTGGGAGTGCTTTTTGGGGGAGGGCTGTGGCCCCCCCCAGAGTGAGGGGTAACCCCTGCTGGGAGGGTTCCCCTCGGCTGCTTCAGGATATGAAATTACTGGAGTCAGCTCAGCACAGCCCCTTCCTCTTTCTGCTGTGCATAAACACACAGATAAATATTTTTTTTTAAATATATATAAAAACATACATTTGACATCATTATGCTAGTAAACAGAATATATTTTATATATATTATGTAGTTATAATGTGAATTATATGTATACATATAAATGGTGATGATGCTGTTTCCTAGCATTGCTCCTTTCCCAAGTAGCTGCTGATATTCAGGACCTTGCTAATTACTTTCACAGTGAGAGCTGAAATTAATGATGCGGAGTCAGATATTTCAAATCCTCTCTTTCTCCGTTGTGGGGTTTTTTTTTTATTTTCTCCCCAGGCACCTGACGTGTTGCTCTTCGGGGAGATATTTGGGGCTGTGCCGCGCAGCTCATGGGCACCTCTGCCTGGAGTGATATATTTTTTTCCTTCTCTTTTTGTAGCATAAAATCTTACTGTGCCACTATATTAATTTAGAGTCATGTCTCTAATTGACCTTCTTGTTTTCTTAGTGATAGCAGTGATTTATAGGTCTCAGGAACACAGATGGGGTCGCAGGGTTGGGATGATGGGGCTCTCGAGCTCTGCAGATCTTTTTTCTCTTCCTGCCCTGACGTGCTTTTACACCTGGGGTCTTTCCTTGCTGAGTAAATTTAGTGAACACCTTGTTCCTCTTTACACGCAGCTCATAGCCCTTTGAAAAAAAGATAAAACAACAACAAAAGGCTGCTTTTGTGTCATGCACAAAATCACCGTTTAAACGCCAAAAGGGATCCTTAAAGAACTTGGCTCATACATGTGAATTACTGTTGGAAAATGCATGTAATTAAACTTTTTTTTTTTTTCAGAAATTAATCTGGGAATTTGAAACTAGTCTCCGCAGCCAATAAATAGAAATGAAGCTACCAGGATGGTGAGGGAAACCATAGAGGATGGAAACGTGTGAATGCATTCAATTACAGTGGAAAGTTACGATTACGTTTGAAAATTACTTTTCATACTTGGACGCTTCTTGGGGGGGCTTTGGTTCCTTTAAATCCAGATCATCAGGGACTCGGTGTCCCTCCCTGCCTGTGCCCAGGCTGCCAGCAACAGCAGAAGCCGTATGTGGCAGTATTATTTAAGAAATAATCAAGGAATACTGCAAGGTATCCTGGAAACTCGGAGCCCATTTTTTCTTAATTGTTGTTCGCAAAGAGCTCTGTTCTGCTCACTGGTCCCCTGTCATGGGGATTCTGCTTGGATCTCCTTTCCCTGCTTCCCTGGGAATTTGGTACAGGCAAAGGAAAGTCAGTTCAGCCACCAAATGCTGCTTTGTGGAAAATAGATTTCAGTGTTTTGGTTGTTTGGTTTTTTTAACTAAAAAGAAAAGACATAGGTTGAATTAAAGAATAATAATATATTCTTATATATATATTCTTATATTATTCTTATATTACTCATATTATTCTTATATATGTACACATATTCTTATATATGTAATCTATTAATATAGATGTTGTTGTTACTATTATTATTGTTTAAAAAAGCCTTTACAATGCAAGTACTAAGCACTAAGACTTTTGCAGATTCCAGCGCTAAAAGCTATTTCTTCTCCCAGGAGTTCTAATTGATTAAATCCTTCCGAAAAAAAGAGACTTGAAAAACCTCTCCAAAAAAGCACAGGATTTGAAGTGATGCCCATTCTCCGGATCCTTTGTGTACATACACACTTCAGACAGCTATATAGAGCTTTTCCCTTATATTGACAGGGTATAAAATCATCCCGTAGTGACCATCAGCTCCAGTCAAACACCGAGACCAAACTGGTCTGGGTGCAACACTGCAGCTTGGGTTTACCTGATCCCTGCAGTTCAGGCACTTTCCACAGCCAGTTTATTATTTTTCTTATGTTTTATCTTGATATTGGTTGATCTTGGTTGGACTAGAAGATCTTAAAAGGTCCCTTCCAACATAGGTGATTCTGTGATTATTTATGGTATTTGCATATTAGATTTACCTAGGAAAATTATCATCTATGTCAGCTCAAGACATAGCTCAAGAGCTATAAATATAAATATAAATAACAAATAAATATAATATAAATATAATAAATATAAATAATGTATATATATTTATATATATAAAAACAATGTGTATACATATATTTATTTAAATATATATATATATATAAAAATAACATAGCTTTGTTGCACATTACTTGGGAAGTTTATCTAATGGTTCCCTGTGGTTATACTTTGGCTTTTTTTCCTTCCCCTGGGACCAGGAATGCTAATTATAGTTAGTATTCACTAATTGCAGCCAGCAGCCCAGCCCCACCAGCAGCCCACCCATGCTGGCCGTGGCTGGGCCCGCCGGTGGGTGTCCGGGTGTCTTTGAAGATAATGGAATTTTAGAGAAATAATTAGATTACCGGGTGTTTGCACGGGCTAAATGCAGCACCCAGGGACTAGTCTGCCTTGGTTCCCTGCTCGGGAGAGGGGGAGAAACCACTCCAGAGAGAGAAAACCAAATTATGTGCCTTGGGTCTGTCATGCTCTTCCCTCCCATCCCCCACAGCTGCAGAAGGAGCCTGGGAAATTAAGGGAAATTAAACTTTTCTTCCTTTTTTTTTTT
Source organism: Scolopax mira (assembly GCA_004320125.1). Lineage (NCBI taxonomy): Eukaryota > Metazoa > Chordata > Aves > Charadriiformes > Scolopacidae > Scolopax > Scolopax mira. The sequence continues at coordinate 3,638 of BJBW01021825.1, forward strand.
TTTACTTTTCTTCTTTCTTTAAATCTCCCTCTCTATTTGTCCAGATACCCTGTTATTTTAGTTTATTCTGTCTGCTGAACAGGACCTATTTCACAAGCTCCAGTGGGGAATTTTTTAGGGGTGAAATATATTCAGGAATACCGCCGTAATTCTTGTTTGGTTTGTATTTAGTTCAACTCTGACCTTAATTTTCAGAATATTGGGGGTTTTTTAATAAATTCAGTTACTGGTAAAGTAACCGAAAAATTAATTTCATAAACTCAGTTACTGGTAAGTAACTGAAAAATTAAGGCAGGCAGGCACTAGGAAGGGGAAGAAGCAAGAAGTGAGTGTGTCCTGGTTAACAGTTCCAGAAGTGGCTGGGAATTCAGGGTGCTGCTGCACCAGGAGCATCTTCAGGGCTCGGTGTGGGAGGAAGAAAAAGATCCCCAGTGGGCAAATGCCTGCACGGGCAGGTAGTCTTCTTTCCTCCCAAATCGCCATGAAGGTTTTCTGCTGTTTGTAACCCAAACTGATGCCAGGCAATGGCATCAGCTCCCTCTCCTTCTGCCCATCACCTTTTGGTTTGTGTCTCTCCTGGTGATGGAGTTAATTGCTGGGGGCTGGAGGGATGAGGCATCGCCAGGGAACTGCTGAGAAGTCAGACTTGTCCCTCTTGTACCTGCGACACTTTGCTCCCCCAGCTAATTAAAAAAAAAAGAGGTGTTTTCATCCCGGCGGTGGCATATGGGTGGCGGTGGCACGTAGACCTTCATAACTCATCTGATTCCTCTTCCTTATGCCGAGCAACTGTTGCATGACCTTTCAAAAAGGCAAAGATTTTCCCTTAAAAGTCAACGGTAGGAGACATTTAATTTTCCTTCGTCTAGTCAGATATTTAAAGCTATCGGTGCCATCCCTTAGATGCCCTCCATCCCTGGCAGGGCTTGGATGGGGCTTTCTCCTCTCCAGGACCAGAGCAGGGGTTGGATTCCTCGCTCCAAGAGTGAGTTTATACGATGGCAAATTCAATTACTATCTGTCAAACCAATCATTTTTGTCATTTTTTAATTTTTCTTTCAATTCACCAAGGTTTTGTCCTCAGACTTTCTGGTGTGATACACAATAAGGTGCAATGACACACCTCGGGACTGGCATTAATTGTCTGAGTGTTAGAGGACAACACGCATAGTGGGACAGGCAGAGCCACTGGTGGGTCTCTCCCAGGTGCTTGCCCAACCCTGGGCCATCCAGGGTACCATGTGAGGGGGGAGTCCTGGCCTTTTCCTGCTCTTTGTGGTCTGCTGGAACCAGGGATGGTCCTGCTGGAAATCCTCCAGGAGGACTGGGGGACTGGAGAACTGTGGAAACCCAGGGTGATGCACCCCTGCACCAGTCCAAGCAAAGCTCTTGGGACAGCAGGGCAGCTTTATCTGTCACGTTTAAGAGTGGGGACAAAGTTCTCAGCGGCAAAGAGACCTCAAAACCACCTCCCTTTCACAGGCTGAGAGCAATGACTTTAATTTAGCCAGTTTTGGTTTGTGTAACTCATTATAAAACTCAGCTACAAAATACCCAGCACATTATTCCCCCATGGAACATCAAAGTCTTCTTGGGTCAAGTCTTCATCTGCTGCCGTCAGGATATTCTTCCTCTGCTCCACTTCCCCATGGGCTTTTCCCATCCAACCCAGCCCTGCTTCAGTTGCCAGGCCCCTTCCAAGAGCTGCTCAGGGGGCTGATGTCTAAAAAGAGAGAATCCCAGTGGGAACTCAGTTGTCTGGTGGTGAAAGAACTGAGGTGTGACCTTTTATTTTTTGTAGAATACTCCAAGGGCTCAACAGATATTTCTAGGGGTCCAAGGTTAGTGAGGACTGGGCAGGATTGTATCCCTGAGGGGGTGCCCTGGGCGCCCTCCCCACCTGAGCAAGCTCAGCTTGCTCTTAGAGTCATTTTACAGCCAAAAATCTCTGCTAACGCAGCCATACTTAAAGAAAATGATCTGTTTACCCAAAAAGAAGGCTTCTAATTAAAACATTTCTCAGAAATACTTTCAAATGCTCACCCTACTGGTGGACTGAAAAAATATGATTAAGACTTTGTTAAAAGAAGAATATTGGTTAAAAGAAGAATATTGGTTAAAAGATAGTTTGTGGCTCCAGGAATAGTTTTGACAGACACGTCAGTAGAAGCACAAAATGAGAACTGAAAAATCAGTCAAGGTCCAAAGTTATAAAATAACAACCTGGAGGAAATTTTTCCAGGTACTGAAAAAATAAAATTAAAAGGTGAACGGAGGGTCCAGTTGGCTGCTGTCATCCCCAACTCTCCAGGGACCCTGAGGATGCTCCTGGGGACAGGAGTGCTCGGTGGCTGGTGCCACCTCTCCTGTCTCTGTCCCCCCGAGGGCACAAGCCCTGACCCCACATCTCTGGCAGCATTTTGGCACCATCACTGGCTGAGCCTGCTGCCTGAAGCCTCCGTTGGCTGCCGAATTCAATGAGCCACAGGAGGGGTTATTAAGATTTCTGCTTCTTTCAGTCCTCCACAGTAAGTCTATTAAGGACTGCATACTCTTTTTATAAAGCCTATGTTTTATACAATTTCATCTAATTTCTCAAAAAACATAGTATTTAGTGGTTGAGGTGTTTGAGAGACAAGTTGACATGGTGTTTGGGGATATGGATTAGTGTTGGGTTGGTGGTGTTTTGGGAGTGGTTTGTGTAGGATTTTTTATTTGTGGGGTTTTTATTGTTTGGGTTTTTTTGTATTTTTGTTTTTTGTTTGTTTGGGGTTTTTTTCTTTTTTTTTTCCATTGGTTGGACTAGATGATCTTAAAAGGTCCCTTCCAACCTAGGTGATTCTGTGATTCTGTATATCCTATAGACTATAGGTATAGTACATAGGCTATTTATACTATATATAGCATATATCTTGTATGGCCCAAATCATTTTGGTAAAAACAGTAGAAGGGCCTTTCATGTTGCCAAACCCTAAAAAAATTTTAAAGAGGCTGACTTGCTGTTTTCAAGGATGGGTTAAGGACTAGAAAAATACTATACAGAAAAAACATAAAGAAAAACCTCCCTGCCCCGAGCCTCCCACCAAACCCGTGCTTAATGCCGTTTGCACACCCCAAAATCCAAGGGGGTGCTGTGCTGGCAGCGAGGGGAGGGTTTCTCATGAGGGGGAATGCAAAAGAAGAAAATCCCCCGTGCGAGGGGGAGGAGAGAGTGGGAGCGATGCTGCTCTTGCTGCAGCAGGGTCCCCCCGGGGCCCGGGAATCCCACCCCCACCTGGCCACGGTTCAGAGATGCTGAGAAAGCAAACAGAGTTTGATTTTTTTTTATTTTTATTTTTTTTAACATCTGTAACAAATCCTTTATAAGATGTATGTGGTTATGGGGAGGATTAGCATGCTGGGGGTGCAGCCCCAACCCCTGTTTTGGAAGAACGGGGTACAGAAAAACCATCCTTGACTCCTGGTTTCCCCTGGAAACCCTGGGAAGGTCTTTCTCCCTGGATACCTGCGGGACCAGGGCGGGGGTAATCTCCTTTTTGTTCCTGCTCTAGGCTGAATAATTGATTTCCAACCGCCGAACGGCAAACACGGGGATGCAAAGGGGAGCAGTTGCCATGGCACCACAGGCCGGGCTGCCTCCATCCTTTCCCACCCACGCCACGGCTCCTCTCGGCAGCGGCCCAAGGCCAGGACAGGTTTCCTGGGGATAAAGGAGCAGTTCCAGAGCCCAACATGCTCCACGATGTCCCCAAACCCCCCGGGGTACCTGGGGGCAGCCAGGTAGATGCTGGGAGATACAGCTCCAGCTCCCAGCACCACCGGCAGCGCCGTCAGCAGCCCCCTCCCAGTGACACAGCTCCAAAAAAAACCCCAAAGAAAAGTCTGAAACTAAGCCCCCCAAAACCACAGCAAGGTCTGACAAATTTGAATTTGTCTTCTCTCCCTTCCGCTCACACCTACACAGCTAACAAACCTCTGCGCCTGCCTCTCCATCCCCACACTCGCCTTTTAAAAGAAAAAAAAAATAAAATCCATCCAGTATATTAGCGTTTCTTCTAATTAATGTCAACTCCAATCACAGCCACCTCCAGAAAAACACAATCACAGAATCACAGAATCTTAGTGGTTGGAAGGGACCTTTGAGATCATCGAGTCCAACTACATTAAAAAAAAAAACAAACAAACAAACAAAAAAAACCCCCCACAATACCGAGGAAAGCTCTTTTCTGAATACAGAATTGTATTGTACTATTTATATTTACTCTTTTACAAATAGTGACAACAGTTCAAATGGGCCCAGCAGAAGTTTTGTATCCAGAGGAGGAAAAAAAAATGACCCAAACCTGGGAAATACACATAATGGTTCATCAAATGTGAAACACTCACTGCTGCTCCCCCTGCACACAGCAAGGGAGAAAATATGAAAGCATCTAATAGTGTTTATTGTCTCTTGAGCACTTTTACCAGACCTTTCCTGCCCTGAATACTTAATTTATGCACGATATTGGTAATTTAAAAGGTCTTAGCGAAAAATTTGTGAGAAATTTCTACAGAAATATCTGCACTGGACTGAAAGATGGGCATCGCAGAGATGGAAAGCCTGGAAGGGATCTTGGTGATCAGCTGCCTTCTGCCGAGCATGTGCCAAAAATGCTGCCAGCATCTGCATCGAGCCTCGACCTGCTGCTCTTAAGAAGCCTGAACTTAAATGTCTTCGGCCAAATCCTCAGGAAGGTTGTTCCAGTGGTTGATTGCTTCCTCCAAGCACCACTGGGAATGGTTGGGTTTTTCTACCTGGTTGGTGTTATCCCCAGCAATGCCTGTTGGCTTCTTGTCCTGGTTTGAGCAACACAGGTCTAATTCATCTTGGGAAAACTGCACTTTTAGAAGACTCTAGTCACAGAATCACTGAACCACAGAGCAATACCGGGTTGGAAGGGACCTCTGGAAATCATCTAGTCCAACTTACGGCCAGAGCAGGTCCATCCAGAGAAGGTTGCACAGGAACATGTCCAGGTGGGTTTGAACGTCTCCAGACTCCACCACCTCTCTGGGCAGCCTCTTCCAGGGCTCCTCACAGCCCTGGAGGTCAAGTCTGTGCCCATTTCCTCTTGTCCTGTCCCTGGACACCACTGAAAAAAGACCAGCCCCCATCTATGGTACATGCTCCTCATATACCATGAACAGCACATTCAGTATAAAATAAATACATATCAATTTCAACCCCCAGTTTTCCTGTTTTTTCCCCAATTCCCCTTCTGAGTAGGGGCCATCAGACGATAGACTATTTGTCTAAATGACAATAAATTGTGGGTTTCTCAATTTGAACCACCCCAGCGGGGCATTACGTTCCCAGAGGGAAGGGCTACTTGTGCTGGGGCCACCAAAATACGAAGACACAAGCCAGACACAGAGCGGCCATAAAAAAGGGTGAAGGCAGAGAAAGGTCTCATCTAAATGAATAAGGTTGTTGGTGAGAAAAAACACCTTTATCCATGCCCAAGTTAGATTATATAGGTGTGTGCACATAAATCCATGTGTGTCTATATTCTCCTTCCATAAATGATGATACTATTATATAAATATGAATGGATAAAGGCCATTGCTCGTTACAGCAGCTTGTTGCTTATTTATAATTGTTACCAATAGCAAAACCTTCCTAAGCTGAAAGGCTTCACTGAAACAGTTAAACATTAAATTTTCCCTTTTAGGTGTTACACATCCCGGGAAAGCTGTACCTCCTCACCTCTGCTCCCTGTGGGATCTTTGGGAAGTGTAGTTTTGCTGAGAAACACCCTTTTGATTTTAATTGGCAGGGTTCCTCTCTGTGCCTAATGCCAGGTAAGCCCAGACACTTCTCACCGAAAGAGTGAATTTTCCCCTCTCTGTGAAAGCGTAATTTTTCAGTCATTCCATGACTTTAGTACTTTGGGGACTGAGTAATCACGGGATCGGCTTTTCTATTATTTATTACTTCTTTCTCCAAGTGGGGTGAGTGGTAAGCTAGCATCCGGCAGCGTAGCACCCTTAAATATTTCAATTCTACCTCACTCCAAAGAGCAATCCTCCCGAGTGCTACGCTGAGGCTTCTCACATCGGGGGAGAGGTATCTAATGATGCACTTGAAATATTTAAGATGGAAGCAGAGGCCGGCTGGGATGTGAGTCATAAGAGGATAGCAGGATAATCATTTGGTTTTTACTCCGGAAAAACTCGCATTCCAGGATTTCAGACCCCGTCAAGAACAATTTCAGTTCCCAGTGGTGTTTATGGGTGTATAAGGATTTTATAATATTTCCATTTTAAAACCTACTGACACCACACACCACGCAGCAAACTGGGGGATGCAAAGCTCCCCTTTGCATAAAGATGCCAGAGTCCAATATGGAAACACTCAGCAGATTCCATATCTAAAGACAAAAGGGGAATATTTTAGAAAATACATGTCTTTTTTTTTTTTTTTATTAACTGCTCCCCAAAATAAAGTCATAGCTTTTAAAATTCATGTCTGCATCACCCTCCTTTTTTCTATTATGATGTAGGGCATCTATGGATTTTCCAGTTTCTGAGCTGCCCGTGACAATATGATATTTCTGGCTCTACATGACCAAGATTAAAAAATACCTTTTTTTTTTTTTTTTTTTTTTTTTGCTCCTTTATAGTAATTCCCGTGTCCCTGGCATCAGGAAAGTGGTGTAATCACTGTGGCCTCTAACTTTCATATGCGGTTTTGTCACAGTGATTTTTCACAGGCTAAAGCCTGAGCTCTTGTCCATGAGTCTCAGCTGATGATCTACGTGGAATTCGAGGCTGTATTTTCACTGCTGATAACAGAGACCTTGCAGAAAACAGGCAGGCGAAAGCAGCCAGGACCACAACAGGTTTATTCCCATCTATCACCATAGAAACAGATAATCCACAAACGGTCCATTTCCAGCAAGCCAGTGTACAAGGATGGAGCAGGAATCAGGCTGCCTCGTTAAATATCTGGAAAAAAAGGTATTTATCTGTCTAATTCACCCCAACACCTATGGATGGGCGCTGCAGGGCATCCACGTGGACAGGCCAGCTGTGCGAAAGACCAGGTGTGTGTTTTACTTATGCATAGATTATATTTACTTCTACTTACATCCATGGGCAACAGCGGGATGAAGACAATCCCATCATCACCCTGTCTGTGAATTTCTCTGCACGAGACCCAAGAAATTCATGGAACAGAACAGCAATTGCATCCCAGGGCAGGACCCTGGGAAAGCCCCTGGCACTTTAGACACGGGGTGTTAGACTGGACTCCCCGAGGCAGAGCCTGGGGAACTGCTGGCTCTCTCCACTGATTTTTTTTCCAATTATTTTTAATATGCTAGCTCTGTAAAAATTTGGAAAGGAAGGAAGTTCAGCTCTCATTAAAAACACCCTATCTGTGCTGCTTATATTTCTCAACTCTCTAGGAGCAGCCTATATGCTCCAAACTACTTAAAAGGAACTGAAGCAGAGAGCTAGAAATGTAATTCCAGTTTTTATCTCTTAAATCCCTTTCATTTTAATAGGAAGATTAGGTATTTATGGAAGCAGCAGCAACCTGACTCCTATGGCACTTGGCCTAACCAAACCGAACTTTTTACTGTAGCAATAATTATGTTAATATTCCCTTATTTATATAAAAGTAAGGAAATTCACTGGAGAAGCCCATGTCAGCCAGAGGGGAAGACACAAATATTTTTTCTTTCATTGTAAAAAAGAGGCCTTTAATGAAATAATAGAAAGTATTTTGTGCTCTGTGCCCTGCCTGGGATTGCTCACTTGCATTAAGTGACAATTAGGGCAGAAGAGCCCACTGACCCGCTGCTCCTGCCCCTCAAGGGAAGGAACCGGAAAAATGTAAAAAAAAAATACCTTTTTTTCTTTGTTTTACATCTTAGGAAATATGAGAACCATTAATTCCCAGAGCAAGGAGTTTTATGCAAAAAAACAACAAACCAAAACCCAAACAGACAAAACAAAAAACCAAAACAAAAGGGAAAAAACCCCAGCAACACAAACAAACCCAAAGAGAAAAACAAACCAACCAAAAACCCCCCAGGGAATGAACTGATTGCAGAGCATTTAAAATTGGCCTTTGTGACCCAGGTGTGTGTATTTTCAGTGGGAGGCGGAGGGGAAGCTGCGGTCACTCCCTCCCTGGTGTGGTCACTCCCTCCCATTTACCCAACACCTTTCTCTCTTTTGGTTTGGTTTGGTTTGGTTTTTAAACAGAAAAACCTCAAACGGGTCTATGTGACTACAAGTTCATTTACAGACTCACGGTTTTCTGTTTCACTCTCAGTACCCAAACTGAGTCGTGGAGCCTCGAGCGAGGGATGTTCCTGAAGCGCCGCCGCAGGAGGAAGCCAAGGGCTGGTTGTTTGTGTATCCATTTGTTTATAAATTGAGATTTTTTGACGCCTGGAGTACTGGATCAGGAACAGTGTGGTAAGTAGGACTCGGGAAGTGATTGTTCCCCTGTACTGGGCACTGGTGAGACCCCACCTCGAGTG
>BJBW01021845.1:0-11382 GCA_004320125.1 Scolopax mira
TCCCTCCACTCCCATGCTGCTTCCACTGGGAAGGAATTAAGGTTGGAAGTCCAGTGTTCTAGCACACCCTCCAAAAAGTCTGGTACTGGCTGTTTGCTTAAGTTGGCACTTGCCACCAAAAGATGACAAAGAACCTGTTCTCTGAGCTATTTTTATGGCCCACTGGTCACCTAATCTGGCAAATCTTCTATGGAGGGGTAGAGAAAGGCCTGTTCTTCAACTGACTCATGCTCCTTCTGCAGCAGAAAAGAAACAGTTACGTAGACATGTATTAGATGTATCAAACTACAGCTTCTGGCTGCTCCTCCAGAATCTATCTGCCCTGGTTACAGTTTTTCTCTTGCCTATTCATTCATTCCCATCCCACCAAGACCTCACCATGTTGCATCTTATTATCCTCTCTTTGGCCCTGGCCAAACTGCTCTTTCTCAGAGGATTCACAGGAGATCCTGGTGAACTAGTTGGAAATAGGTCCTCATCCTGCTGCATCACTGGGCAGCACTTCTTGGGTACTTTCTGGGAATGGTTGGAATTGTTAGGAGTAGTCTGCTTGCTGTCCCAGCTTCTATGATTGTGACCCTTAAATCCTCTGCTTCCCTCCCCTTTTACATTCATTATTCATTCTTAGAATAATTTGGTATATTTTCTGCTCTCTTTTTATCTAATCCTTCACTTCTGAAGAAAGCTCTGGTGAGACCCCCTGGAGTACTGTGTCCAGCTCCGGGGCTCTCAACAAAGGAAAGACATAGACCTGTTCAAGCGGGTCCAGAGGAGGGCTACAAAAATGATCAGATGGATGGAACACTTATGCTTTGAGGACAGGCTGAGATAATTGGGGTTGTTCAGCATGGAGAAGAGAAGGCTCTCGGGAGATCTTACAGCAGCCTTCCAGTCCTTAAAGGGGGCCTACAGGAAAGATGGGGAGGGTCCCTTCATCAGGGAGTGTGGCAATAGGACAAGGGGTAATGGTTTTAAAATAAAAGAGGGTAGATTTAGATTATAGATATAAGGAAAGAAATTTTTACAATAAGGGTGGTGAAACTTGGGCACAAGTTTCACAGAGAGATGGCAGATGCCCCATCCCTGGAAAGACTGATGGTCAAGTTGGACGTAGCTCTGAGAAACCTGATCTAGTTGATCATCACCATCACAGAGGTGTTGGACTAGATGACCTTTAAAGGCTCCTGCCAATCCAAACCATTCTATGATTGGGTGATAAGAAAGAAGGGCCAAGAAAGACAGAGCTATTTAGAATGGCTTTGAAAATTGTTGTTGCTCTTCTTCTACTTGACTACTTGAACACATAAAACAAAAAGTACCTTCCTTTGTCTAAACTGCTTATATCCAATCCAGATAAATTGGGAATAAAATGTTACTGCTTTGAGGAGAGAAATTGAGTACAACAGAGGACACGTTCTTTTCTTTGAAGACTGTCTTCATCAACCTTTACTTGAAAAGAAAAAGGAAAATAAACAAGTAGACCAGAAACATCTCTCTATATTAAAGAAACAAGTACTTCTCAAGAGGTTCTTCAAATATTAAATCTCTTCTCCCAAGAGACATGAGGAGACATTCATTTCCAAGACTGACACTGACTCAGAGTGAGCAGCTAATATACAATAAAATGGGAAAAGACACACTTGTCAACTTCTCAGAAGGACAGTGTTTCTAAATCATAGCCCATAGAGCCTGAAAAGCAAACAGCAATTAAATTTGTTAAAGACATAGTAGAAGAACTAGCAAACCAAAAGTAGAATATTGCACTACTGAAAGTAATGGGTTTTTTTTTGCCCTAGGATTGTAGAAAAGCTCTTTTTGACTTCTAGTCAGTGCTATAGAAACAAAATTGAATGAGCTTGAGACAGTCTAAATATAACAGCTATGAGTATAGCAAATTGAATTCAAATAGCTTCATAACAGTGTGGCAAAATAAATTAAAATAAAATCTAAAAAGTGTCCAAAAATGATAGGTGGAAAGACAGATGTTTGCAATAGTTGTGGGATAGTGAGTTAGACACTTTCACAGAGGTAAAATGATCCCTCTGACTCACAGGGATCGTATCTATACAGTCAAACCTATAGTGATAATGTGTCCAGATTTCCATGAGTATCTAAGTATAACCACCCTTCCTTTCTTTTCTGAATGAGTTGCAGTGGAGAGTTCTCGCTGCAGTTTTCTCAGATCCTCCAAGTGATTGATCAAGGCTATTGGAGTTGTGGCTATTTGGGACCTCCACCTGTTCTTCACTTCTCACTGGGATAAGGATCTGTGACAATCTGTTACGGAGAACTGCAAGTCAGAGACTGAGCAACCAAGCTTAGGAAAATAAATAAATCTGTAGTCTAGTGGCTCTCACACCCAAGCCTGGTGTACTCCCAGACTAATTAAATACCAGTCCACTCTGTTAGCAAATGATACATACCAGCTACTTCAAGTAAGCATTTCTGAATCATTGTAGTCTCATGTGGGCAATGTGGAGGTAAGAATAAAGTAAGTATTTATTGCTCACAATCTCCATAGCCCAAAGTTAAAGAAACTCAAGTCACAGAAATTCAATAAAAAGTGGATACTTTTTATTGCACTGGTGCATATATTCATAAAGAGTCACTGCTTCCCGAGGTGATGTCTATGATAATAACATCTTTGTACACTGTCTAAACTTGTAACATGCCAGAAAATTTGAAGAATGTGTCAATGATTTGATGATGGTACAATCAATGATCTATATATTTAATGTGAGTGTATTACTACTGCCAAAGGGTTGTGAGCTTCCAGGCAGTAATTTGAAGTAGTTTTTGTGTCTGCCTTAAGAAGGAGCCAACAGCATCTCAAAAAATTCACTTACCATCAGAATAAGCAAGAGTAAAAGTTTCCATAAGCTTCCCCAGTGGCTCTGGATGAAATTATCACAAACACTTGTACTTGAATCCCAAGACCTGACTCCTACAAGTATCATCAAGAATGAGGACAACACAGAAAACAAGATTCAGAAGGTGGTGGGTCTTTCTAGGAAGGCACGGCTCCTTCCTGATCAGGATCCCAAGGAAGGCTTAGATTTCAAATCAAGTGTAACCCTAAGGGTACGCAGGATCTTGCTCTCAACACTGAAGGACTACCTACATGTGACAACAGGCCCAAAATCTTAGGATCCTGGGTAAGAGATGATGAGTAAATAATATTTGGTTGAAAATGATGCTGGTTTCTGCATCTGATTGCAGACTCTAATTGCAGACTAGCACAAAACCTGAAAGTTACCTCAAATCAAGAAAAAAGGAAGTCCCTCTGGTATCTTGATTGCAGAGCTTGCAAGGCAGTCATGAGAAGTCTTTTAGAGGTGCTTCTGGAAAGCAGTAGTGAGAAAAACTGAGAGAAACTAGTGCTGAGCCAAGAAAAATAATTTATTTACATCATAGAAACATAATCCAAAGCACACTGTGAAAGAAATTCTCTCTGTCTAGTAGGTAAGTAAATATTAAGTTATGTAGCAGAACAGCATTATTATAGACTAAATAGTAAAGCTGATGTTTGAAAAGTTTGAATTGAAAGAAGCAACAATCCCATCCCATATGTTTGCTTTTAAAAACAGATAGATTTGACAGAATACCATGCTATCAAAGAACTGCTTAGCAGTAAGAAAGCTTTTCTTATCTAGCTGCAAAGAGGTGTATCCTACAACGGAATTTGGATATTCTAGGAATGCACATGTTAATGAATAGATATTAAGACTCAAAAACTCCAGATATGTTTTTGCAATTTAATCTTGCTGACTTGGAATGGTTCAAAGAAAGAAAACAATTTCTTTCATAACCATTACTTTCTATTTGTATGGAATAAACAGGTGCAATGTTGACATGACAAACTAGAAAGCAGGTGTTTTAATTAAAGCAGCCATAGGAAGGATCATTTGCAACGTCTCACCAACCACAATTAAATGATCTCTGTGTCTCAGTGTTAATGGAGCTCATTTAGGAGGAATCAGAACATTTAGAAAATTCTGCAAGACAATTGTTTTCTATCTCCTAGCTTGTAGGGTTACTGCAGAATATTCATTCTGCCTCCAACATAGCTTCAGTCAACATTAGAAAGTCCCCTGCATTGTAGTTATAGAGCTAATTGCTTTCATTTACATTCAGTAGTTGTTTATTATGCAAAGATCTGACCATTAAGAAGATCTCATTGTGGCAGCTAGATAGGGTGTAAGCTTTGTGGAGGCTCCTCACACACAGATGAATTCCACCCTCAAGATGTGTGTCCATGGAGGATTCTATACCCATGCCAGGGATGCAGTCCACAAACTGGTGTGATCTTCACAGCCTGTGGGCCTGGAAGGTCCCTCAATGACAGTCTTGTGTTGGGCTGTCAGAGCTCTCTCCAGAGGCTGTGGCAAAAGGAGGAGAGGATAGACAACAGGAGGATAGATCACAGAAGGACCGCCTCTGCTCCTTACCACTCCAAACACAGCTAATGGTGGTGTGGGGAGATGGACTTCTGCCTGGAAGGAAACAGGTAAGAAAGCAAGCTGTTCCAGAAAAATCTACATCCAGAAAGAAAAATTATCATTATTCTAATCCTTTGTTGCAAAGAGTGAGAGTTTCCCCAGATGTATTTTTGCTCAAGTATTCACTGTTCTTGTTGGTCCCAATCTAAGCTGTAGTAAATAGGCTTCTATACCACAAAACTATCATCACAAACACAATTCCACTGGACAAGGTCTGAATTACTACAAAGACTGAAATAACAGCATATTCTGAACATTGCACTTCTATTAATGAATTCTGATAATATCTTGTGAAATATCTTGTGAATTCTGATAATATCTTGTGATAATATCTTGTGAAATGGCCACGAAAAGAGACCCTGTAAGATTTAAAAGCTATCCATGATGAGGATCAAGACTATGAGTTCAGATAACCGAATGGGGACACTTTGCCTAGAGATGTTGTGGTGGTTTGGCCATGAGCTCTCCCACCAAACTGTCTCTCAGGGACTCTCAACTCTGATGCAGGAAAAGGTCACCTCTTGGTGAAGCAGCACATGAACTCCAGTTGTTTACAATATGATGTGTTAATATAAACTGACATCCAATTTGTATTTTGCTTAATGATTCAGGGGAGCAGTGGTAGCAATCTAACAACTGCTACATGAGCTTGAGATACATCCAAGGAGCGAGGTGGGACATATAGCTGGGGACAGCAACACCATAGCTGCCCCAAAGGCAGTAAGTAGTACTTATTGCAAAGCCAACTCTCTAAGCCAAGCTTTCATAGCTGGTATTATTACTCATTGAGTGGGAACAAATACTAGAAAAAGTTATCATCTGCCATCTTAGTATCCTTGTGAGTTGAGGGGTGTCATTGATTGGGAGGTTATTCTTCTTAGTTAAATAAGGCTGCAGCCTTCCCTGCACTTCCAGTAGGAGGCCAACTGGGAACAGGAACCTCATCAGGGCCACGCTAAGCTCTGCAGTCCTCTTTCATGAAATAGAGCTTCTAGTAATCGTGTGGCATCCTGCAGCCATTTAGAATCTGGTTTTTTAGACATGGTTGCACCTGGACTTCCCATGGGTTTCAGCTATCCCTGAGGCTGATTAAATATTCTTCCTGCAAGAAAGTGGTGTTTCAACTAAGTTAAAATGTTTGGAGATGGAACCTTTTTTTTTTTTTTTAAAACATATTATTTCTGTTAGAAAAGCAGTAACATTCAGCTGTAAGCCTTTTTATCCAGGCTATTTGATTTTTTTTTTTCACAAAAAATCAAAGGTCTCTGTGGGGTAAGTTCTCAGCATTTTATAACCAGATCTGATTATCTGATGCCTACCTTCTCTAGGAATGTAGTATATTCTTCAAACCCTTTTGTCCCATAAGTATTTCTGTTGCACTTTAAATTAACTTCCTTTTGACTGCTTTTTACTATAGGAGTTCTCAGCGCTGTGATGCCAGTCTCGTTGTTCTCATTCCAGGGCTGAGATCCATGTCAGAAACTTCCATAACAAGAACCTTTTATGTAGCTCAAACATAACATTTGTTACCCTCTGAATGCTGCTTTTCTGCTTTTTGCAAGCCAGTGTTGCCTCACTGTCCCTTTCAGCTGTACTTGTCTGCAAATCTCTCCCTCCTATTAGAACGGTGCCTCTCTTGGATTACTCCATCCTCTCAAATCAAATGGTGTGATTTTCCTCATGTTTTGCTTTCATGGATATCTATTAACAACCACCAGCATGTGAAGTGACATACAAACCAGAAACAAGCTCACTCTCAGTTTAAGGCTCTAATCTTGGAGACATGTCTGTATTTATCATGTGGTAATGAGCCTGTGTCTTAAATTGAATGGGACCACTCACCTGTACGAGTTTGCAAGATCCTGTGCTAATTAAAGGAAATAAATATTCAGATTATTTGCAGCAGAACCACAACATGACCATCTACTTAAGCTAACTCTTCTCCTTCCATGTTTCTTCTTTCCCAGTCTGACACTATCTCATTACACCCACTCTGAAGTTCAGGCTTTCTCCCTGTGCATGTTGGCTTACAAGTTCTGTGGGACTTCTCCTATGAGTTACTCCAGTGCATCTGCAGGACAGGGGGGTACACTTTCATCAGCTTGGAGGCACCTTTCCTTTTTTGTCCTCTAATATGGTTTAGAACTTTCTGAACGTTGCAAATATACTGACAAAGACACAAGATCAGGACAGAGACAATATAAGATCCATATATTTTCAAACCAAACAAGTATAAACTCTGTATGCTCTAGAGAAAAACACATTAAGGATATGCATAAATGATACCTTTTGAATGCATCTGTTTCTTGATTCTCTCTGTCTCATTGAGATTTTTCACCATACAATTCTGCTTAGGAAGGTAAAATAAGATCTTAGTTATTCCACATTAATACTGGAGAAATTTAATACCCAGTGGCAGATCTGCAGGATACACCAGTGAGCACTTGATCAAGCTGCCAAGCTATCTTACGAAGCCAAAATGCTTACACTTGAGGTGCTTTCTTTGCTTCATCTGCATATCTGACACTATTAGAAAATACTTCTTTGTCTAAGAATTGTGTATTAAATGACAATGTCCAGCTGGGAAACACCAGGCAGTGTATATCGCTAACACCATCCAGTGAATGATCAACCACATGTAGAAAAATTTTCCTTCAAGGACAGGCTGAGAGAGCTGGGGTTGTTCAGCCTGGAGAAGAGAAGGCTCCAGGCAGACCTTTTTGTGGCCTTTCAATACTTAAAGGGGGCTCATAAGAAAGATGGGGACAGTCTTTTTCATAGGGCCTGTAGCAATAGCACAAGGCATAATGGTTTTAAAGAGGGTAGATTCAGACTAGATATATAGAAGACATTTTTACAATGAGGGTCGTGAAACACTGGCACAGGTTGCCCAGAGAAACATTCAAGGTCAGGGTTATGAGCAACCTGATCTAGTTGAAGATGTCCCTGCTCACTGCAGGGGAGTTAGACTAGATGACCTTTAAGGGTCACTTCCAACCCAAACCATTTTACACCTCTATTTTATGAAAATGAGAGTGGGAAACAGAGGGTGTTGTGTTCATATGCTCGTGTGTGTGTGTATGTTTGTCCATCACTGTACATCTGACTAGACTTCAGAACACCAAATAAATAACATGACTCAAAAGGTAAATCATTAAATAAAATATCTTCAAGTGCACCATTTTTTTCCAGTATATGAAGAATGTAGACCAAGCATGTTCTCACTGAGAGAGGAAGGGCTCAGAGCAAGGTTCTTCTGCCTTTAAGAAGGCAAAAGATGACAATCTGGTTTTTTAAAGTACCCTTGACACAGCGGTCCTTGTCACAGTGTTTCTTTTATCCAGAACTTCCCTGCATGTAAAGTAAAACATCTGCTTATGGACATTTCATCACTGATGACACCTACAACTATTGGCAATTACTCTTTTTCCAGTTCATAACTGTTTGGCATTTATTTTAAAGGTGGCAACCTTAGAAAAGACAAAAATGACTGATCTTTTGAGCAGGCTCCAAATGTCACATTGTGAAAGATGTTGTTTTATCATCAACATATGGCATCTGTCTGGGCTCCTTAAAGAAGTCTCTAGCTGAAAAAGCAATGTTCTCTAAGCAGGATCCTTGTGACTCCAGCTTTTAGGCAGCCTTGACTGAAACACCATTCTGAACATTATTTACCTTCAACTTAATTTGATCCTCAGGAATTTACACATAGTTTAAAGTTTCAGAATAAATTCCTCAACTAACTCCTCATTAAATTTACTTGAAGGGTTCTTTTATGATTAAAACAAGCTGGTTCCCAGAAGACTGTATCTGCATAAATGTACACATTAGTCTTTAAGACTACCCACATCCTGGTACTGTGGTTGTCTGTGCTTTTTAATGAAGAGTGAACTCCACAGTATATTTGCCTTGCCAGGAATCAAGATATTTTCAGTATGCTGCCAGATAAAGAATTTATTTGAGCCTTTATTAGGACATTTTTAATTTGCATTCTACGTTTTGTTAAAAAACAATCTTTTTTTCTCAAGAAATTATAGTTTAGTTGACAATGAAATGGGGGCAGAAGACCAGCCAAACTGTGCAGAGATGGATGCCATGGCAACCACAGCAGGTATGAAAAATGCTTTCAAGTAGAGTATTTAAGTCAGAAAAATTATAACAAGAGAAAGCTAATTAGCAATTTAAGCAGACACCTTTGACTCCAGAAGTGAGGGGCTCTGGAATGCTAGCAGCTGATATTGTTACAGCTTATTTGAAAGTGCTTTTAATTTGTTGT
Source organism: Scolopax mira (assembly GCA_004320125.1). Classification (NCBI taxonomy): domain Eukaryota; kingdom Metazoa; phylum Chordata; class Aves; order Charadriiformes; family Scolopacidae; genus Scolopax; species Scolopax mira. Next base: position 8,776 of record BJBW01021845.1, read on the forward strand.
GGGTTGTTTCACTGCAATTCACGGAATACAAATTTAAATTCATGCTAGCTTTTTGCCAGCTTCTTCCAGGGTAAATTCAGGCTTCTGTAGAAAAAAGTCTGCCAGGAAAAGAGGCTGTGGCAATGGAAAGAAGCAACCAGCCAGATACAGCCACACTATCCTTGGTGAGCCAGCCCATGAATAAAGGTGGCACTGCCTTCAGGAAAGAGCCATGGGCAGGAAAGTTGAGGAAACAGTGATTTTAATGTGTTCATCTAGTAAATGTAGTTCCAAAATTTTCTAACTTGAAAGTAGATCTCTAGCTTCAGAAAGTCCAATTTAGTGTAGAAGCATAGTTCGTTCACCTTTCACGTCTTCTCCAAGCGCAAGTGACCAGGTTAAACTGAGAGAATAGGCCTGAGTCCTCCTTACATGACTTGGCCTTTTATTCAGAAGCTATTTTCTTGCTTCTGGAGAAACATATACCTTCTATATACCTTTTATACACCTTCTATGGACACATATATCTTTGTATCTTTGGATGCAAAGGATTCAGTACTTGATTTTCAACATGTGTTGGGCAGCTATCCTGAGCTGATATTCAACTTAGCCTTCATCCAAATAATGCAAATTTTCTTTCATCTCCTCTAAAGAATATGGGTATACAAGAGTTGATACTAATATCATCGTTTTCTCAAGTTTTTGTAAGAGAAAGGGAAATATTAATTTCTGTTGTGAAGATCAAATGACAAAAGGAAAAAAGCAAATACTGTTATTTTATGTCAGGAACCTACAAGACTATGTCCTAGGCCATTAATATCATCTCTATAAGCACACTATGCTTTTGATCTCTGTGTGACCACCAGTGCCTCACACATTGAGAGTGGCGTGGAGACAGCAATTCTTCTTTGCATATGCAGTGCCACCAGCTCCCCTCTCCCCCCGCCAAATTTCTGGATTCCTTAGAATTGTGCTCTTGTGAGACAGTTTATAATGGCTTGGTTGAGCTACTAAAGACACTCTCCAGCAGGGTTTCTTTTGCATGATGACATACTCCATTCTCATTGCTGTGCAACGTATAGTTTACAAGGCTGCTTAGGAATTTGCAGGATGAGGCTGCTTGGGCATTTGAGAAGCTGAAGGTTGGTTACAGATGATGAAAACAGCCTGAAAACAAAGGCTTAATTGGGAAGACACCTGAGAAACTTACAGTTCCACTTTTCATTGATGTGTGATGAAGGACTGGGATGCTCCTTATAACAGAAAACCTTAGAAAATATGTGAAAGGTTGCTGCCAATTGTGGCTCCCTCCCTGAACATGGCAAGATGCAGGATGCAATGCCATGGGAATGCGAGGAACCTACCAGTGTCCATTGTTGTCCCCGAGATGATAAGTCCTCCTGGAACCTGCTGTGAGAACAGGTGGGTCGTGTCTCACTTCACAGCTGGGTTCAAGTTGCACCAGCGGAGGTTCAGGTTGGATATTAGGAAATTTTTTTACACTGAAAGGGCTACCAAGCATTGGAACAAGCTGCCCAGGGAAGTGGTTGAAGCACCATCCCTGAAGGTATTTAAAAGATGGGTTGACATAGTGCTTAGTGACATGTCTTAGTGATGGTTTTTTATCAATTAGGCTGATGGTTGGACTAAATGATCTTAAAGATGCCTTCCAACCTAGACAATTCTATGATTCTGTGAGTGGCTTTGGGCATTACCAGGTCCTACATGGGTCCCTCTGAGCCCAGGCTGCTCAACCTGAGATGGCTTCAGTGTCTATACCACACTTATCAGTGTTTTCAAGAGCAAGCAGGCGAGATACATGCTGCCATCTTAACTACACCTATGGCTTCACATGGCAAGGAACCAGCCAAGGTACCTGTACCCCTGGCATGTGTTATCTATACCTACAGATATAGATAACTATATAGACAACTCACTTAAAAGAGAACTGATTGCTGAAGGTGTGCTACCTCTAACTTAAATAGTCTGCCTCTACATTGCAATAGGTGGAATCGATTAGCAAATCCTGGAATGTCTTTGTACCTTTGCTATAAGGCTCCAAGACCACTTTCATTACTCCTAGATTACTGTGAATTTACAGTTTTATAGTAATCACATCCCATAACATGCAGCACACACCACAGAGCAGATCAGCCTTACACAGAGTGTTTGCTGTGCTAGCTGAAATATTTGCTCGTTCACGTCAAAGTCACAAGGAACTGTTCTATAGTCAGCATCTCAACAACAACAAATCACAAGAGTGTTTTTGCAGAGTCCATGAAACTGCATCAAATTTGGCTTAATATAAAAGACCACGGAACAGAGACAGGTTTCTCTATACCTCACAAGCCCCTATAAATTAGATGTTGACCTTTTGCTTCCACAACTTCAGAGACTATTTTCTTTAAAGTAGCCTCAGTGGCTACTTTCTTTCTAAAGAAAATAAATGTTGTTTTAGTTCTGCTCCTGGGGGCTGCACACTGCGGAGGCGGTAACAGCTAGTTCAGGTGACACTGAAGGAGGCTGAAGAATTAAAATGCCCTCTCTGGTAAGAAAATGTAGGTGATAGATGAAAACACATTTCTTGATCACATCTTTCACAGAAAGTACATGAGAGTTCAGTAAATT
>BJBW01021846.1:0-14564 GCA_004320125.1 Scolopax mira
ACCCATAAACACTCAACTTTATCATTGCTGCAATCTATTGGTTACTACTGGAAGCTCTAAGGAGAAATGTAATATTACTCAGTGTGGCCAAGAAATCATTAGAGTTTTGACAAAAGACAAATATCCACTGATTTAAGGGGTGGAATGAAAAAAAAAAAAAAAATTAAAGAAAAAGAAATCTAAACTACATTATATAACTTTGCAGATAAAAAGGGATGCCTACTTACAGATTACAGTTTCCTAACAAAAATAAGGTGATTTTCAACAATATAAGTATATCCAAAACTGAGTTACTTATAAATTTAAATCTATCAGAGAATAAGTGAAAGAAATAAAGTAATAACCATGCCACACATGTTTTTTGCTTATGTTTCTGGTTTAATTTTTAGAGTAAGATGACTGCTTGTCAGGAGAGCCATGTTTTTGATAGTAAGAGGACCTTAAAGTAAAAGATTTAAAGGTGGAGCATGTTACATCTTGATGTTGCTACCTGCCTACATTTAGTACCATTAAAGTCATACTTTACTATAAAACTTAGATGTTTTCCAATTTATACAATTATATCTTCTAATAGAAGTTGATATGAATAACAATTAAACCAAAACTCTATTATTATGATATTTCATAGACTAATTAGCTATTTAGCGCACAAATTCTGTTAAACATGTCAGTCTATGTAAAATACTATGAATGAAAAGCAGTTGCTTATGTTCCATAAGCATCTTTCTCAGAATAAAGGAAAGCAAACAACATTCTTTTTTAAACTCACTAAAACTTAATAAGACCACCAAATATTAATGCCAGTTCAGATGACAGAAGGGAATACAGGTGACACTGGTCCCTGCCTCTTGACTACACAAAAAATATATCCACTAGTTAATAGTGGATATTGTGAGATTATTAGGGTTTTTTTTCATTCTGAAGTTCATTTGCCCTTCTTTCTAGTAAAAGATGGATACAGTAAGTGAAACACAGTTAGTCTTTATGTGATCTTTTTCATCAGGGAATTAGACTTCCTTGTATGTATCAGTGGATTTTTCCTACAGCCAGCTTAGGCTATGGATATGAAATGTTTAAACTGTAGGGACTGATGTTCTGAAACCATCTCCCAAGAAGTACCAGATCTTTAAAAAAAAAACCAAACTCCCTTGGTACATAAGTTTTATTTTGTTAAAGTTCATTTCATGAAGGAAATTATTTGTAATAATTGCCTGCAGAGATGAGGAACCTGGTGACCAAGTGATCTCTTCAAATATTAAATTCCTGAGGGAAATGAGAATTTTAAACTTCTGGAGGAGATTTAAACAAATACTAACCCAGTGGTGGATCAAATCAGTTTTTGAATGAACACTATATTGGCTGAAGTACCTTACTTAAAAAGTATATCAGAAAGTATAATTTTCAGAATTGATAGATAATGTGAAGTCAAAAGTGCAAAGGCTTGAGTAGTAGTGAAGAGCAGTGTGTATGTCTGAAAACTAAGAATGTAGAAAGCCACCAGAATGTATCACCAGGTAGCCAGAGCTGCAGAAGATTTCAAACAAAATGTTTATGGGTCTTGATTTTAATAGGTAACTTTATCAATCACCTATTGAATATGGAAATCTCAGAAAAGTAAAGCTGATGTGAATAGTCACTGGGTGCATAATTTTGATTCTGAGAATAGTTTCATTAATTTCAGCACAATGTAAATTCAAATTATTCAAATACTGTTACAACATACTGAGGTAGTATTAGGTACTACCTTAAACTTCACATAAATAAAAGAAAAAGAAAGATACTAACACTATAACTATTTCCTGGTTTTCTAGCAGTCAGAAATTAACTTGCATGTAAGAATCAAACCAATATTTCTTAAGGTGCTCAAAACTTCAAATATTATCAGAGTAAAAGGAATGGGTTTTTTTTTCTTTTTATTTAAGCTCATGTTTATTATTAGATATCAAAATAATATTATTTAAGTTTTATAATAGGCCTTTAACAGCTGTTTATGAACTTAATACAGAAGTTTAACTTTTCAACAATTTTATAAACATTTTCAACATATCATTTAAAGTTTTACAATGGAGTAGACTCAGGATTAAATGGAAAAACTGTTTTATGAAATATTTATAATTGAAAAGCCATCTTGACGATGAAAAACCAAGCTGAAAAAATGTGTTGAGTGACAAATTCTCCCTCAATGTTAAAGTGATAGTTCAACTAGCTGTTTAATTTTCACATTCAGTGAATCTTTCACATTTTTGTAGCAGAACAGAGGCTTTTGAGGAATGTTGTTTTGCTTGGGTTCTGAATGCTCTTAGAAATATATATAAGCACAGTGTTCCTTTTTCTGCCTCTATCTTTTACCTGACACACAAACATTTAGAGAAATAAAATATTAAATGTTTATTTAATTGAGTTCAAAACAAGAACTGTAAATCAAATTAATTCAAGATGAATGTATTCTTTAGAAAACTTAAGTTAAAAAGGAGAAATAGACAAGCTGTTCAGGCAAGTACCTTGACACTACTCCCTACTTTCATGTTACAAAACCCTTTAGGCATTATTTAAAAACATTCTTGGGATTTTTTTTGTGTTTTCTTTTTTTAATCCCCTCTGGTCAATTAGGTGAAAAAAGGCAAAACACTACGCTTGGCAATCTCCATATCTGAAAGAATGAAAGAATGACCTAAAAGCTTACGTAAGGGATCTTAACAAACAGCCATAATCCACTGAGGTTTCAGTACAGTTGGAAATGTGTAGTCATTATACATTATACTGTCTTGCAGGAAATCCAATGAGTTTTCATTTGGTCAAGATTAAATCATGCTTTTGTTTTGTCTTAAAGTTTAGTGGCAAGTTCATGATTTTGCAAGACCATTCTCAAATCAGTTTCAGGAAAAACAGCTCTAGCATATCTGTGCATTGCATTTGTAGATCCATCTGAAATATTTTATACGATCAGTTTCCAAAGTGGACCATATACTATATAGACAAGGGTTTCATTGTGTTTTGCACATAAAATTTGATTCTTTAATTCAATGTTCTTTCCTGAGTTCTTGTTATAAGAAATAATAAATAATATTTTCTTTTTTAATTTCCCATTCTCATTTATAGAACACTGTCATATTCTATTTGATCATCTCCATCTTGAGCTGAAGAATACAAGTTTTCCATATATGGAAAACATTCTGTATCACTAGAAATCCTTGCCACTTTGCTCTGTCTATAGTACATTTTGAAGAGGTAACCCTGCTTTAAACAGTGGTATATATTGTTTTCTATATCTACCCAACAAGTCTGCCCTTTAGCTATCTGTGTAAACAGTCAATATTTTAGTAAACTTATTCTTGAAGTGTTATATCAATGCTGAAGTTCACCTTAAATTTTATCATTATCATTCAAAATAATAACATCTTTTTGCAACTACCTTTGTTGTCACTATTCATTTTTAACAACTGTCAGTAACTTATACTGTCAGCAAAATTTTAACCCTATCACTCACAGTCTTTTTAAGATTATATATTTAAGAGTGTAAGAAAACCAGAACGGGTCACAACACAAATTCCTATAAGATTCCATTGAAAATCTCTCTCTTTTTTTTTTTTTTTTTTGGTCAGGAAACTGATCATTTACCTTTTCCACCTGTGTTACACACATTATTCTGTCATTCATACAGAACAACTTCCATTTTATCTCAAATATACTAGCTTCTTTAAGACTTGGGGTTGGTGGGGTGGGTATATCACTACATTTTTTTTTTTGGCTTGGTTTGGTGTTTGGTTTGGTTTGCTTTTTTAAAGTAGACTTAATCATCTCCTTTCCTTACTAACATTCTCATTGAAATGTCTCAAAGGTCTGAAATAGATTTTGAAGCTGACTATATTAATAAAAACTTTATCTTGATTCTAAAGATTCTATTTTATTCATCTGCCATTTCTGTTTATATATTTTTCTGATTTTCCTGTTGAAAGCCAGACTTCTTTTCCTATAGGTTCCCACTTCTTCTCCAGAGAAATTTTTGAAATTTATATTCATGATCAATGAATGGGGACCCTGTTGTCCCCAGTCTCTATTAAATAAGAGTAAATAATCAAGTTGTTGTTCATTTTAAATAATATTTGCTCCTAATAACTTTTTTTAAATCCAGTTTTTACTAACTTCAGCTTCAGGAAGATGTCATTCCTTAAAGTGGTTCTACAAAGAAAGCCTTTTGAAAGAAATTGCCTTTATGTCATTTTTATCAAACACCAAGCTGAATAACTATTTTAGAGTTTCTTTCACTTATTTCCTCAAATGATCCTTTTGACCAACCCCCCACTAGCTCTCAGCTTCTCCCACATCTTTCTCTCCTTACAAAGCTGTGAAAAAGTTTTTATTGGTAGTTTTCACATTCCTGCTACATGTGTTCTGGTCTCATTTTTTACATAATTCTTGTTAACTTTTTACATTATTTGGGCATGACTTCCATTTTTGAAAGGCATATCATACTTTTAATCATCTCCTTTATTCTTTGTAACTATGCAAGTTTTTATTTTGTTCCTTTACTTTTCCTGTGAACTTCTAACATGGTGACATCTAACATCTAACATGTCTAAAAAAAATATCTTACACTTGAAAGCATTTTGCCCGTTCCTTTATTTGTAATTTAGCCTGTGTAGCATTCCTATATTTAACTAAGTTCCCTTTCTGAATTAAATATTAATGTAGTTATTACCTGAGGTAGTATTAAGTCATAATGCTATCAGCCTACTATAAATGTTGAACTGTCTGTATACCACTCCAATCCTGAAACAGAAACAAAATTGAATAAAGTATCTAAACTGTAAATTATTTTCCCTAAAAATAGCCCAGTCAGTTTACTTTATATGAATGAAAAAGCTGAAGTATATGTTATTTTTTTTTACTAAGGTGATTCAGGCAAACGCAAGAGTGGGAAGGGAATGGGAAGCAGGAGGGAAAAGGTACAGGAAGCAGAAGTGTAAAGGGAAGGGAAAGAGGAAAGGAGAAGAGAAAAGGGTGGGAAAGGAATGGGAGAGCAGGAGAAGGAGGTAGCCAAAACTGAGGTTCATTATTTCTTCAAAACAAAAACTGGTTAGGGTTTGTTTTTTTTTTTTTCTATTTTGAATTACTGTTATATTCTCCAACATTTATCACCTATTGCTTGTCGTGAAGATAAACCCATTTTCTCATTGTCTTTTTCTTGGAAGCTCCTCATCGTAATAAGAAAAGACAGGAAAAAATGTTGGAGAAAGCTGAAGAATTCTTTTTGTCTACACATAGAAACTTGCTGAAAGAACTACAGCTCACCTATGCTTAGCACCTCTGCTCAGGACAGTTTGCTCAGGGACAGGTGTGAATCTATGTCTGTTGTCTATGCTTGTCCTTTACCCATAACATCTCAGTTTTTTTCTGTATACTCCTCTTTCTGACAAAATAAGAAACAGTAAACCCCATTTTGCATGACTTGCAAGCTTGACTAATATAGGACTCCCATTACCCATTCTTACATGTATGCTTCCCTTTATTTATTCTTTCTTCTCAGGAAACATTAGAGAAAATGAGTCATGCACAGAAGGGGGTACCCATCCAGTTATTCTGGAAGGAACTGATAGACCCACTAGCTGTTAAAAGATAAGCTCTGTAGCAGTTGCTTCAATTCAAGAGTATAGTCACAACATGTGGGAAGAATCCTGAATCAGAAATTACTAATTTCAGAACTATTACTATGAATCATGCTGTCATCTCAATGCAGGTATTGTCATTCTAGTGCGGCTCTCAGCATGCAGAAACAGATATGGACTGTATTGAGTCAGAAAAAGTAGCCTTGACAGAGGATTTTCGTAGACCAATAGGTGCCACCCTTGCACTGTGGCAGTCAAAGAAAGTCTGGAAGAATATATAAGAGAAACTGTTTTGTTTTATAGTTCAGAAAATGCATTTCAGGATGTAAATCAGGGTGTATTTTTTTCCCCCCAATTTTGGGGATGTAATTTGGTTGTTGGGCTTCTTATTCTTTTTTGTTTCCTTTCCCTACTTTCTTATTTTTTCCCTGTTTGATTCACTCTAGCACAAATGTTGCAGCCTTGACATTTCTTTGTAATTATTCAAAGCTTTTGATCACAAGTATCCAAATGAGTTACGCTTTAGTAAACTGTGTGGATGTGCCTTTGTATCATTTCACTGCTGAGCAAACACTACCACAGAATTACTTCATTTGATTAATTTCTCATTCCTTTGGTGACCTAAATAGGGCTGCTCTCAGAATTCTTTATTGGATTTTTATATACGGAAGTCACACCAGATATACAGCTGCAAGCTACAGGGTACCATGGAAGTTCTGTTGAGAACAGAATGTTTTCAGTGTTGATATTCTTTGGTTCCAAATATAATCAATGGAAGTATGTTTATTGGATATTTTTCTGACTTCTCCACCCATCCTTGGGTATGTTTTAAAGACTATAAGTACTACTGTTTACTTGGTAAAACTGAAGAAAGTAGCACCCTTCACAGTTAGATACTCTGGAACCTAATTTTTGACCTATTTAGATGACTTTAAAGTGTAGTATGTTAGATGCAATTTATTTTCCTATTTTTAGGCATCTATAATATTGTGCCACTGAGAAATGACAGATTCACACATACTTGTAAAGACAATTTAGATGATGATAAGGGAAATTTTTTATACTGTCCAACATACTTATCTCAACCCCAATTTAGTTTGAGTCTCCAAGATGAGACGCAAAATCTATATCAATATCTTTTCAGTTCTTATCTTGCTCCTCAGACTTCTGAATGAGTCAGCAATTATTGAAAGTTTGTGTGTAATTGAGATGGATGTAGAAAATGTGATAAAGCAACTTCACTTTGTAGTAATTATCAAATCACTTGCCAGCAGTAAATCAATACCAGTATGACCTGGATTACAGCAAACAGCATAAAGAAGAAAGAGTTGTCCTAGTTTCTTCAGTTATCTAGTCTTATCTGCATGACTATAATTTATTTGGTTTTGGTTTTGCTTAAACCTGTAATGTGTCACTAATATATATGAAATAGAATACACACTCGGTCACATTCACATTGCATAGGTATCTAGAGAGCTTAAATCTTTCCCATTAAAACCCCTCAGTTTTCCCCATCGTTACCATAAAAATATTGAAGAACGTCAGAGCTATAATGTTCCATGTCTTGGTAAATCAGGTCCAATGTTGCAAAGGGAGATCATAAAAACATGTCTTTTTGGCTGGGAGCAAGACAAATCAGGACTTGCACAGATCAGTGCAGCACAATGTTTAAACCACTATCAACAGTTTATTAACCAATATACACTTCTCCCTACAGAAAGCTACTTGGAAATATCTACAACAGTAAACTAAATAGGATGAGGGAATGTGCTGACACACCACTATTGGCACCATTTGCTCCACTACAGATAGTCACATTTTTGGCCTTTGTCAGCAGCACTCTCCCAGGCAATGCCCAGCTCCAGCCTGGGGAATAGCTCAGTAGGAGGTCTCCAAACCTGGGACTGAGGGATCTGAGTCCAAAGAGAAGGAGACCTAAAGTATTTCAACGAGGGTAGTCTGGCTCATTATAAAATATCTTAGTGCCACTGACACTTTTTATTTCAATAAAATGTTTCATGAAGCAAAAACCTGCCTTTGGTTCTGTCAGCTAACATTTTCACTGAAAATATTCATAGATTTTTCCCATCGTAGCTGAAGATCTTTCAGAATCTTCAGCTGCCTGGAAGTTCCTACATTAGGAAAGGCAGGGGAACATCATCAGTAAATGATAGAAAAGCACCACACTGATCCAAAACACAAGTTTAGAGGAAAAGATGAATCCAGCAGAAAGTGCAGGAGTGAGCCAGTGAGTCTATTTCATTTACCAGACTGTCAGTTTTCTGTGTAGTTGACTACATAACTTAATCCAGGATAAGGGTGAAAGTGAAAGAACTTGTGCATACCAAAACACTTATCTGGTCTGCTTTCTAGTCTGTGGTCTAGCCTGGCAAACCAATTCCATGGCTTGCATGCTCACCTGTTTGCCCAGCTTTATCTTCTTGACGTGCATACAGGTGATTTTTTCTAACACACCAACCATTTTCTAACACACCAATATTTTTCTAAAGTGTTACAGGAGTTTGCTTTTACTTAAGCAGATGAATGATTTTCCTCTTAATTGCAACATGTTAACAGTAACTAGGAAAAATCTGCAGCTTAATATAATTGTTTCCAAACTCTGCTTACAATAAAAACCAAAACAATCCCAAATCTTTTGTTCAGTACACTGTATGGAAGCCTTTACAGAAGCCTTACAGAAGTCTGTACAGAAGCCTTTCTGTCCTCTTTCAGTACGCATAGCTAAACCTCAGCTTGTTAAAATATTTTTTTAGAACTGTGTTTTACAGAAATTACTATCACTGTTTGTTTCTAAAGAGATATTAAGGTTAAATTCTTAAGGAATTTAGGAAAAGGAATTCTTAAGGAATTAAGGAAAATCTCTGCTAAAGCAGGTCTAAAAACAAAAGGAGATATCTAAAAAAAAGTCATAAAATATTTTAAAATAAATATTATAGATTGTTTTTACTCTTGGGCAGTCGTTTTACAGAATTTTGTGATACACTCTCGAATAAAATTATGTCTTTACTAAAATAGCTAAAAGTAAATTAGTTTTCTGTACCTCTAAGGTATATGTCCTTCCTCTTGCAAGACTTTGTCTAACCATTATTTTGAAGTAGTTCCTCGCTATTTTTCTTGCTATTTAAAGAAAAATATTTGAAATATATTATCCTGCCATTTATTTTTTTTTCAGACTATGCATCATCGGAAATATTTGCCAACTTGTTTGGGTTTTTTTTTATGGGAAAAGAAGATTTTAGTTAATAGAAAATAATGTCCAGATCTCTTGTCTAATTCCTTATTCTATATCTGTGTGTGTGTCTCTCTCTCTTTTGATGTAATTCAGTTTCAGGAACTATTTGAGCAAATGATCCCAGTCAGCAACAAGATTTAATCTGATGTTTAAACCAGCATGTGTTTATAGGTTTAGCTGAATTAATTGGACCCTTAATCTAAACAGACTGATTAAAGACTTATTTTGTGGATATATGATCCAGAAGAGAATCTATCCTGTTCATCCAGTAAAACTCTAGGTAATCTGAACTGAATTTGTTGTACTGGCATTTGACATTATAATTCCTGTAAGCCTTCCTTATATTCAACTTCCAGGTATGGATGGTCACATTGAAATCAGAACATTTGATTACATGGCAAAGTTTTATAGAATATTAAATAAACTGAGGCACTTTCATATTAATAGGACATCAGGACATTGAATGTTGAATGACTTGTATTAGTACACTTTCTTTTCCCAGGTATTCTGGGATAAACTCTGAATGAACCAGTAAGAATCAATGCAGATGCTCAAAGTGCATCATCCCTCTTGCACTGTAATTAGATGAGGCAAGCTAAAGCCCGTATAGAATTAGATCTGGGCGGGGACATCAAGGACAACAAGAAAAACTTCTCTAAGTATATCAGAGATAAAAGGAAGACTAAGGAAGATGTGGGCCCTCTCCAGAAGAAAACAGGATACCTGGTGACCCAGATTATGGAGAAGGGTGAGGTACTGAGTGCTTTTTTTTTCCTGTTTTCACCAGTAATGGCTCTAACCACACCACCCAAGTTGCAGAAGGCAAAAACAGGGTATATATTAGAATGAAGAACTGCCCACTGTAGGAGAACAACAGATTTGAGACCATATAAGGAATCTGAAAGTACATAAATCCATGGGACTTGATGAAATACATCCATGGGAGCTGAGGTTGCTAAGCCACTTTCCATTATATATGAGAAGTCATGGAAGTCTGGTGACGTTCCTCCTGACTGGAAAAGGGGGAAAATAACCCCAATTTTCAAAAGGCCTGGGGAACTATAGGCCAGTCAGTCTCATGTTTTACCTGTCTAGATGATGGAGCACATCCTCATGGAATCTCTGCTAAGGCACATGGAAAAGAAGGATGTGATTGGTGATAGCCAATATAGACAGTCTTCACCAAAGGCAAGTCATCCTTGACAAATTTGGTGGCCTTCTACAATGGTGTTACAATATTGACAGATAAGGGGAGAGCAACATATGTCATCTACCTGGATTTATGCAAAGTGTTTGACACTGTCCTGCATGACACCATTGACTCTAAATTGGAAAGACATGGATTTGATGAATGGACCACTCAATAGGTAAGGAACTGGCTAGATAGCCACACTCAAAGGGTTGTGGTCAAGGGCTCGATGTCCAAGTGGAGAACAATGACAAATGACATTCCACAGGGATCAACAATGGGACCAGTGCTGTTTAACACCTTTGTCCAATTGAATGCAGCCTCAGTGAGTTTGCTGATGACACCAAGCTGTGTGGTGCAGACAACAGACTGGAGGGAAGGATTGCCATCCAGAGGCACCTGGACAGGCTTGAGCGGTAGACTCGTATGAACCTCATGAAGTTCAACCAGACCAAGTACAAGGTCCTCCACCTTGCCTGCACGGCAATCCTAAGCACTAATACAAGCTGGGCAGAGAATGGTTTGACAGAAGTCCTGCCGAGAAGGACTTGGGGGTGTTTGTGGGTGAGAAGCTCAACATGAGCTGGCAATGTGCTCTCACAACCCAACTGCATCCTGGGCTGCATCAAAAGAATGTGGCCAGCAGGTCAAGGGAAGTGATTCTGCCCCTCTACACCACTCTAATGAGACCCCACCTAGAGTAATGTATCCAGGTCTAGGAGCCCCAACATTAAAAGGACATGGGCCTGTTGGAAAGAGTCCAGAGGAGGGCCATGAAGATGATCAGAGGGCTGGGGCACCTCTCCTATGAAGACAGGTTGAGAGAGTCTGGAGAAAAGAAGGATCCAGGGAGATGTTATAGCAGCCTTTCAGTACCTAGCATAAGGAGTAACAGTTTTAAACTGAAAGTGGGGATCAGATATTAGTAAGAAATTCTTTACTGTGAGGATGGTGAAGCACTAGGACAGGTTACCCAAGGAAGTTTTGGAGGCCCCTTCCCTGGAAGAGTTCAAGACCAGGCTGGATTTAGCTTTGAACAGCCTGGTCTAGTGGAATGTGTTTCTGCCCATGGCAACTATATGATCTTTAAGGTCCCTTCCAACCCAAACCATTCCATGATTCTATCATTCTACCATGACTGCTACCAGTAATTAAAAATTAAGACTTACTAATTCAAGGTGATGTAAAGGTCATGATTTTGGATTCTCATTTATTTCACATATTATATGAACTGGGCTTAGAGAAATAGAGGCATACATTAAAAGAAGATTTTATTTGTTTTAAGCAAACATTAAATCAGCAGAGTCAGATTCTTATGTCTTCTCATTAAAAGTTATTTTAAACAATAAAGATCTTCGATCTAGATATATCTTCCCATATTCCTCAACGTATCTTTTCCATGGAATCAAACAAATAAAACAAGCTAGGCTGCAGCTATTCATCTGTAATTAAAATTTGCAAACACTGTGAAAATTACAGACCAGTAACAGTAATGAACAATTTTGCAATGAGATGTTGCTTAGCACAGCAGAGACATGGAGCTCTCAAACCTTTTACTAAATCAGTTCATGAGTCAGAGGTGGTATTTTTCATAGCTAGCATTGTGTATACACCAGCAGTGGAAAATCCAGTCTGGCATCAGGTCTACTTAAAGCAAATAGAATAAACTCAAAATGTTTTGATTGAGTTTTTTGGTCCTAAAAAGAAAACATGTAAATGGTTCAAGAAATTCTAATAATATATTAATTGTATTTTTCTCCATCAATAATGATTTTTGAGAGTCTGAGATGCAAACATAATTGGAGGTAAAAATTAACAGATTATTATGTATTCCAGCAGTTCCACTGAGCCAGTAAATCACATTAATAAATGGGGACTCATTGTGAGGTGTTCGTGATCAGTATAACAGTTTAGTTTACCAGAACTAACACTCATAAGAAAAACATGCAGTGCAGTCATGGGTGAATTCAAGGGATCATTATTTGGCTAAAAAAAGAGGGGAGGGGGAGGGGAATTAAATCCTTGTAAGAAAATCACTGTCTTTATGGAAGATGGCTAAACAGTTATTCACTGTGAGAAACCTTGGCTGGTCCAAGGGATCAGAATGCAAGCTTAACATCGACCTTGAGCAGATATCTGTGTATCCTTGAAGAGGCCTGAGAAGAAGAGAGTCAACAAGATTAAGGAGCTGTCAGACTGCCAGCAGAGGAAAGTTACCAAAGTTGCAGCAGAGAACAAAGAAGGAAAAAGTTATCTAATCATGAACTGATGGACTTTGAGTGAACCAGTTATACATGGACACACATTTCTAAGACAGATATAAAAGAGCTTGTTAAGACAATAAAGTTGGATCTTTTGGGCTTTGGCTCACGAAATTGTGTGTGTGTATGTGTGTCGCCACACACATGTGTCATCACCATCTCGATGATCTCAATTCACCTTTTAGGGGAGGAAGGAGTGCATCATATTATTCTATTGGGGCAATGTTGTCATATAGGACAATATTGTGTCTCATACAATCCTATATGGCAGTTGTCACTGCCCTATAAAGTGTGAGAAGGAACTAGTTCCCTCATCTGAACCTGTCCATGTGCATTCAAGTTATTAAAAATTGATCTACACACTATATGACAAGCAGAGTGAGGCAGCTGTCCTCATGTGAATTCCCAGTCCCCAGTCTCCAGACCTAATAAAGGCAATACCTGCTGTGCAAGCAGTCTTTCTGAGAAGATAGTGTGCATGCTGGAGTTCCTTGTGTTTTCTCAAACAAGGAGTAATAAAGCTTATCTCTGTTTCATTCCCCTGAACTCTGCCAAAGAAACACCCTGTCATTAGTTTCAGGAAGTTGCTTGCTGTAGTTTCCAAGTGTATAAGAAATATTATATCAAACAATACAAAAAAAGAGATAAATAATGTAAGAGGTTTTTTTCTAAAAGTATAAAAATGGAATGTTGGATTTCCTTACTGGTTGATATAGAGACTACCTGAAGAAAATCTGCCAAATGAGTTCTTGCTTTGGTTTTTTTTTTTTTTTTTTTGTTCCCTGTTTAGCAGGCTAAGTATAGACCAGAGGATTTAATAAGAAACTGAATGAAATTCAAGAGGCATGTGTCTTTCAATCTGCACTATAACATAAATACCTAATTTTCCCTCTTTAAAGGTAGTAAAGATTTGCTTTTTTGTTTAATTGAACCTTGCTAAACAGAAAGAGGCACTGATGGCTTAAACACTTTCAATAATAAAATCATCAGTCTCAATAAACTTCATTGTTGTCAACTATGTGAATTTTACAGGAGCATCAGTTTTATGTATTTGAATAAATATTTGTGTATTGTTTGCTGTGTATAATATTTGAAAGTAATTTCTTTAGTGCTCTAGAATAAAACTGAAGTAATTTGAATTTTTATAATATGACTATCAAGCGCATATCAAGCAATGATGTGTAATGTACGAATACATCATGTTATATATAACTCTGTCAGAGGCACAGAAGTGTCTGGAAACCTAAACAAACTGACTGATAGCAAACTAAACAGGACACTATTTTATGACAGAACACCATTTCATAGATTTTGGGCAACATATCTTTTGTCCTTTCTTTTTGATTAAAAACATGTGAGGAATAGAACATAGTTCCCTGTTCCATCTGGATTTCATTGGGCAAGAAACAGATATGGAAAAAAATCTGGTTTTCAAAATAAATTATTTTTTATTCACCCAAACCCAAAATATTTTTAATCTGAAAGCTTATAGTGTTTGGTAGATGATTCTCAGTTGTCTGAAGAAACCCACTTTTAGTACAAGACCAAATACTCAAATCTAGAGTAAGAGTTGATAGAAAACTGTAGTTGCGAAGAACGAGAGCTGGTACCAATTTGCTATTAATTTGTTACATAGGCAGATGATTTACTTTTTTGAAATATCTCTAAAATGTTTTCAGCATTAGTGAAATTCTCCATTAATTTCTCTCATTTCAGCTCTGTACTGGCTGTTTGTGGGACTGCCTGGACATGAATTTGCGGAAGATTAACTTCCCGATTTTCCCAGAAAATTAGGTGAGACTGTCTGGACTGCAATTTCTTCACACTCTCCTTGCATTTTTTGAAGATAGGTGCAGTGTTTGCCTTTTCCCTGGCATTGGGAACATACCCCCTTGCCATGGTCTTTTGAAGTTGGTAATAGGTGGCCTTGCAAAGACATGACAGCTCCATCAGCATCTGCAATAGCAAATTATTTGGTGCCATGGGCTCATGTGGGGCCAAGTGGGTTAAGTGATTTCTAACTCTGCCTTCAGTTTCATTTCCACAAACCCAGGGAAGCTGGGTCCTTCTTTCAGTGGTGTGTCTTGATTCCCTAGCTCTCTGTGCTGTGAGGAGAGGAAAATGCTTCCTGTTTCCTGCCTTTGATGTACAGCAGTAGAATGGGGAGCCTCATTTTCCCATGCAACACAGAGTTGTCACGTGTCACTTTTAGTGATTCATAGAATCATATAATTGTCTAGGTTGGAAGAGACCCT